>VZTX01019012.1:0-12092 GCA_013400915.1 Pardalotus punctatus
ACTCCTGCACAGCTGCAGGTGGCACTATGGCACACAGTCAGGTCTGTGTCACCTGTGTCACTCATCCGCAACGGCGGATGAGCCAGGCAGCAGGGCGACGTGGGCAGCAGGCCAAGCCGGGCAGCAGGGCAAGCAGGGCAGCAGGCTGAGCGTTGCTGTGGGACAGGCAGGGCAGCAGTGGGCATGCAGCAGGCAAGCAGGGCAGGGAGCTCAGAGCAGGGGCGGGAGCGGCAGAAACGCCTCAGTCCTCTCTGACAGGGAGTGTGTGGGGCGGCGGCTGCCAGACCCCCTCCACAGAAACTGCCAGGACAGCCAGGAGGATGTGCACTCCAGGAACATCCCCTTCCCAGACGAAAGCTCACTCACCAAAGAGAAGAAAGCCGCACAGGTCCAAAAGCTTCCTGCAGCCACAGCCGAAGGGAGCCCGCAGTTCCCCATCACTGCCTGTCCCATGCCCGGTGGTTGAGTGAGTTATCCGATGACCAAATCTCTCCTATCCTCCCCACACCCAGCCAGCTCTTTTGTCTCTTACAAAAAGAGTGAATATTCCTTAAGTATCCTGCCATTTGTAACCTAGCAACAGAAATGGGGAAAAATTCCACCCCTCCCCAACCTTCAACATATGACCAAGTGCTGGTGCTGCACCTGGGTCAGGGCAGCCCCCAGTGCCACTACAGGCTGGGGATGAACAGATGGAAAGCAGCCCTGCCCAGAAGGACTTGGGGGTGCTGTGGGGGTGAGAGCTGGACATGAGCCAGCCATGGGTACTGCCAGACCAGAAAGCCAAGTGTGTCCTGGGCTGCATCCAAAGCCCTGTGGGCAGCAGGGAAGAGCGGAGATTCTGCCCCTCTGCCCCACTCTGCTGCGACCCCACCTGCAGAGCTGCCTCCAGCTCTGGAGTCCCAGCACAGGAAGAACTTGGAACTGTTGGAGTGGATCCAGAGGTGCCACCAAGATGATCAGAGGGATGGAGCACCTCTCCTATGAGGAAAGGCTGAGAGAATTGGTATTGCTCAGCCTGGAGAAGAGAAGGCTTCAGGCTACTGGAAGGCTATGTTTAGCTCATCCAGAAGCCTTCTCTGGAGGTATTCGAGGTCATGTTGGATGAGGCTATAAGCAACCTGGTCTCGTGGAAGGTGTCCCTTCCCCTGGCAGTGGGTTGGAATGAGATGACCTTTAAGGTCCATTTCTACCCAAGTTATCCTATGATTCTATGATTAGTAAAGTCATTGAAAAGAAAAAAAGTAAGTGGAATTTCTCTCAATTGCTCACAGAATAAATATTGAAAATTTAAACATACTCATAGTTTTAAACATAGTACTTGATGATGTCAACAACTAAATTAAAGGCCTTTGATGTTGTAAATACAGAGCCATCCTTCTTTGCATTTTTGTATTCACTGCATTTTGATTTTTTTTTCCTTCTGTTTTACTGATTAAAAATGCAGTACATGCAGTTAAGTAAGTTGCTCACAGTCAGGAAGTGGGCCAAAGTTAATATGGGCATTTTGACTGCTAGTTCAGAGTACTGATAAGCACTTAGCTAGGACCTGAGTAAGTAACAATTGTGGAAATCAAACTGGAATGCTGGTTCATTCAATAGGGTGCAAGACATGAAAACTATACATTTCCATACAAGTACTCTGCTGTGGGGGGTGTGTCACTGGAGACATACACAGTCAATGACTCTCTGGAGGCTACAGTAAGCTAACTGTATGTTGTGATCCACTGTGGGGAACTGCTAGGGATACTTTTAAAGGATATCTCAGATGAAATTAACACAAACTAGGCCAATATTGTATCTGAGAACAGTTTATTGATGAGAGAAAATGTGCATCCCTGCCAGAGGAGGCCAGAAACAGCAGGACTGAAGGAGGGAAAAGAAGAACCAGAAGGAGAGAGAGAGAGAGGGACAGAGACAGCAAGACAGGGTGTCACCACTGACACTCTGGGGTGCACCGCCGGCGTCCGGTCAGCAGGGGGTGAATGCACTTTGCAAGCAGGGGGAGTCTGCGCAGCTCTCGGGAAGAGAGGCCCACAGCGAGCCGCGACAGGGCAGCGGCAACGCCTGCGCAGTGATGGGTGGCAGGACAGCTGGTGAGGCGGCAATCGGGACGTGGTGGAACAGCAGGCAGGACAGGCTGTAGGATTGTGGCAGGCGGCCATGGGATCGTGGCCACAATCCGAACCGTGGACAGTGTCACGGCAGGCTGCTACAGGAGCAAGCACGGTCGGAAGGCAGGAACAGGCAGGGCAGGCAGGAGGGAATGACGCAGGGTGGACCGCAGGGAGAAGGATCTCAGGCTGGACAAGCTGAACTGAACAAGGACAGGAGCAACAAACAAACGAGAATCAAGGAATTGCTAAAGATTTATACCCCCAAGGCTCCTCCCACAGTCCAATCCCTTGAGGATGACCATCGGTTAGTCAGGTGTACGGAAAATCACGCTATGAAAAGCCAGTATCCCTAAAGGAGACAGAGGAGTCCTGCAACTTTATTCGAATAAAGGGAGAGAGCCCACTGGGGCACATGCCCATGGGATTTTCTCTCTCGAGGTTTCAGAGGGCACAGCCCCCTTTTATCCTTAACTCCTGGCTGCAAGTTGCCTTCCTCCTTTCCCCACTGGCTGAGGTACTAGGAAGATACAGCCTTAATGAACTGCCTACTACATATCCCCCCTTGAACCTGTCATTTTACTCCAAAGTTCAGAAACAAGCTTGTGCAGACCCACTTGTCTGTTTCAGGGGTCAAGCTCTGGACTCTGTAACAAACTTGCTGCTTGCAGTTAGGAGAGACATTAGGACCCATTTCAAAGACGTTAACACCCATACCTTCACTCATCAAATTGTTTCTAAAGACATTAGCACACATCTTCCCTATCACAGGAAAGTCGTCTCCAGCAGCAGGGGTTTCACCTCTTCTAGGGGCAGTTGCTTACAGCCCAGTGATGGAAGTTCTCTCTCCCCGTATTGGCTGTCAAGCAAAGTGTCCCCAGAGAAAGAGCTTCCCTCCATTTTCTAAAGGGGGTGCCAGCCTAGAGACCATAACGTTGGCAGTCTCCTCCTGCTTATGAGTGCTACCCACCCTCTGTATGAGAGAACGTGTTAAGACTGCTAGCACATGTACAGCCCCACTAGTAATTTCCCACCCAAGGCTGAAAAATGGATTTTTAGCCTACAGTTCAAGAAATTAAACTAAACAACGTTGAGGCATAAATAAAAACTAAATCGGTTCCTCACACAGACACCATATCAACAGTGACAGGGAAGATGTGTGCTAATGTTATCTTTAGAAACAATTTGATGGGTGAAGGTATGGGTGTTAATGTCTTTGAACTGGGTCTTAATGTCTCTATTAACTTCAAGCAGCAGGTTTGTTACAAAGCCTAGACAGCTTGACCCCTGAAACAGACAAGTGGGTCTGCACAAGCTTGTTTCTGAACTTTGGGGTAAAATGCCAGGTTCAAGGGGGGAAATGTGGTAGGCGGTTTGTGGAAGCTGTACCTTCCTAGTACCTCAGCCAGTGGGGAAAGGTGGCAACTTGCAGCCAGGAGTTAAGGATAAAAAGGGGCTGTGCCCTCCGAAACCCCAAGAGAGAAAATCCCATGGGCATGCGCCCCACGGGGCTCTCTCCCTTTATTCGAATAAAGTTGCAGGACTCCTCTCTCTCCTTTATGGACATTGGCTTTTCATAGCATGATTTTCTGTACAACAGGAAGAAAATATAATGCAATGAATTAACACTGCAAGAAACTTATGCCAGTAATATTAATTTAATTTTGAAAACTTCCCAGAAGAGCATCAAATAAATGAAGTTTTGTTTATGCAAAAGAGATTTCAAAAATCACAAAAATAAATTACATTGAATCTCATTCTTGGCAATAAACTTACTTTTACTTGTGTCAAAATCTCCTCGAGATACTAGTATTTCTGTGCTGTAACACAAAGTAAATTCCTGTTTGTAACATCAATATTTGTGATATTTTAGAAAAACTTCTGAATATTTGCTTGCTGGTGCATGGGTATTTTTTTCTGCTCTACTGTTGATACTTGCAAATATGATGTTCATAGGCCATGAAAGGGTAGCTGTGGGAACTGCTGGCTTGTAGTGGGAACTAACTTTCAGTGGGAACTGTTAGTTTGCCTCGGTTCACAGGCATCGATTCTAGCTCAAAACAAGCAAGAACCATAAATAAAGATAATAAGGTATTTGCAGCTGTTGTTATTGCAAGATGTTGTTCTAACTATAGGCAGCCAATGACATTGTGGAGTGGTGAATTGGGAGCCAATGGATATGTGACATGAATGTTAGAAATAGTATAAAAAGAGGCGTTGTAAAATAAAGAGAACTTCCTTTCTTTGACCGGAAGCTGTTGCTGTGTGAGTCTGTGTGTCGTGTCCATCTCAATGACAGGTAGCCAGAGAAAATTCAGAGGAAAATCACATCTGTTGATGTGAAAGACTAAGCAAAGTGGTCTCCATCAGCCTAGAAAAGAGATGACTGAGCATAGTTAAGACAGACATGTAAACCACAAATGGCTCATGGAAGACGAGTAACAAATGATTGTGAAAGGAATGAGAAGAGAGTGTCTTTACAAATAAACTGTGAGTCTGCTGGTAAACTGAGAGACAGAAGAAACAATAAAAAGGAATTCCATAGGAATTCCACTGATTCACTTACCCAAGACTGTTAATAAACTAAAAGAACAGAGACACAATGAAAAGAAGAAGGGGGGCAATGTATATTAGAAGGGGGTCTGCATTAGGTGTCTTGAGAAGTCTATACCTCTCAAATACCTCAGCCAATGGGGAAAAGAGAGAGGGAACTGTGGCCCGGAAATTAGGATAAAAAGAGACTGCATCCTCCATCAGTTTGAGAGACCCCATGGGAAATGCCCATGACCTCTCCCTTTATTCATGAATGAAGTTACAGGACTCCTTTCTCTCCTTTTTGGACATACACCTCTGGTGTTTGTTGATTAATTTTCTGGACAATTGCTAACTATTTCTATGTATTATTCATCTTTTATTCTTGAAAGTATTGAAAAATGTTTGGAGTTCAAATCACAAAATGCATAATCATTCCTGCTTATTTTAATAATATTACAGCTACAGAATCTGTGGAACATAAACCATAAACAGTAGGGCTAAACCTGTTTTGTGTGCGGCAGCTGCCAGAGCACTGAGCACAAGTGAAAGTCAAAAATGACAAGCTTATACTCCAAATATAATAAACTGTACTGCCAAGAAGTTAATGATAAATTTCAGAAGCTCAATGTGTGATAAATTTATACTAGAGTTTACATTAATTGCACAGTTGATTTATGTACTAAATTGGTATATTACCTACTTGTAAGAACATAAAATGAAAGATATTACCAGTTTGCATAGTACTTTTTGAAGTTAGGAGGTAGATATATATCAAATTAAAGTTACTAGATAAGAGATTTTTCTGATCATTAACTATTTTCTGCTGTCTTTCCCCGGGCTAATTAGGGAACAATTTTTTGCAAATCAAAATTTTTGGAACAGACCTTAGACTGTCATCTCAAACCTGAGTTCTGTTGCTTAGATGGAAAAGCATGCTTTTCTTTACTATGCTGTGATCTTTTATTAAGGCAATAGGTCTAGACAAAAGATGTGTTTGCTTTCAGAAAGTAAGTGGCAGCAAAATGGAGCTCTTTGATGCAGCAAATATTTACAAGTCTTCTCCAAGTCACAGACAATCTTCCCTCACAAAGTGGGTCAGACTGCTAGGGAACACATCTGAGATAATTAAAAAATTACAAACCTGCTCATTAAGATATATTTGATTTGAATGGGCAGCTTTCACCTCCAATGTACTGTAACAGTTCACCCATTTTTGAAGACAATGTAGTATCTCAGTCCCAGTGAAAAGATAGATGAAACTGAAAGTTGTCATAGTTTTAACAACTTGTCCTACCATCAGTATGCCTTGTGTGGGGGAAAATATGCCTATATGTATATTTTAATCCTAAAGGATCCTATTTTTTGTAGCAAACTTCCCTGAAAAACAGGACATTATTTTAAGCTGTAGCATCAGAACAAAGAATGGGGAGGACACCAGTCAATACAGTTGAAAATAGCATCTTCTCACCATAGATGTTTTACAAGGGATGTTTTCATATGCCTTTAATGGTCTTTTGTCAATATCAGGAAAAACTGAATCAAAAGTCAGAGGTTCTGCTTTAGGCTAGACAAGACTCCATGCCCAGCAAATACCACTCCTGAAGGTCTGCACATAAATTAAAACAATGGGATCTTACTTCTCCAGAATGGGCGGCATCAACACCAGTAACACTCCATGCTGGCAGACCAGAACTTCACATCTCAGGATTATCTTCTGCTAACTGCTTCTGAGGTGTACATGCTACGAATCATGAGCTCTTCAGAGCTCAGCCTCTAACAGTCCCCAGGAAGGATGCAAAAACACCTAGTCATGAAGAAGACATGATATGGGGCAAGACTCAAGAGCTGCCAAGTGGTCAGAGATTTATCAAGAGTTTTCCCCTAGAAGGGACTCTATATTGCCCTTTCCAAGCACTTACCAGAATATTTATTGATATTTAAGGGCAATATGTATGAAAAAAAACAAACAAAAACCAAAAAAACACTCACCATGCTCTGTACAACATACACATTTCAATGAGTCATCATGACTGTGTGGAAAAATTCTGTATCCAAGTTCTCCCACAATTTCTCCTCAAATAAAGTGATAGACAGAATCTATCTAATGGTGATAGAATGTGTGTGTGCCTGACAGGGAGGAGGGTAATGCTTCATTTCTCTGTTTCATAACTCCTGGCAATGATCTGATGATTTCCCGATATATGCTGGTGCAGTAGCAAAACACAAAGCAGAAATACAAAACCTGCCAGTGGCTCTCAATTGCACATTGGAACTGACACAGAACTGTAGAATCAATTTTCTTACACATAAAGGAGAACATCGGTTGATCTGCTGACTTCAGATCTCGGCTTCTTAGTCATTACAAACACAGTGAAAAGACATTGCCACTTCTTCCCAAAACCCTTTAGGAAATTTATGTTGAAGGAGGCTAAGAACCTGGTACGTGAATTCAGCCATGCAGTCCACTACTTATACAAACAAGTTACTATGGTTCTGTTTTGTTTTACAGAAGAAACCTATACTCACAGCTCTGACCTGCCAGCCATAACATCTGTAACCTATAGACCTCTAACTTGAACGATGATATAAATGATTCTTAGATGGCAGTGGGGCCGTTAAAATCCATAAAATGCAAAACCAATGCATGTTACAACCTAACTATTTATATAATATTAGACATACATTATAGTCAACTGGTCTTAAAATGTGCCAAGTACTTAGGTTGTACAGTTTATAGAGCAATTCAGTTAAGTTGTAATTAGGAGCACAATAACAGCTGCATCTTTGGATGGCCTAAATGGACTGCTTGGAGCCAAGCCAGCTGCCAGCTTTCAGTGCTGTCTATTAGAGTTAGCTTCATTGTTGCATTTCCATTTTACTGTCACTGTCGAGAATGCAAAATAACTCACAAGACCCATACCTTCATTCAATTACCTGTGCAATCCAGCTTCACTAGAGACCTTTCTGTGCTTTAAACTAATGTGTAAGACTTTTATGGAACCATAAAATCATTTAGGTTGCACAAGACCTCTAAGATGATCGAGTTGAATTGATAACCCAGCACCACTCTGTTCATCACTAAACCATATGGCCAAGTGCCACATCCACATGCGTTTTGAACACTTCCCAGGATGGTGATTCCATCACTTCTCTAAGCAGTCTGTTCCAATTCCTGACCACCCTTTCAGTGAAGAAACTTTTCTTAGTGTCTAATCTATACATCCCCTGACACAACTTCTCATCCTGGAATGACCTTGTGACTAGCTGCTTAAAAATTTACTTGGTGTGTTCAGCCCACTTTGGCATCTGCTTACCAAAAATATTAATAAAAAAAAGACAAATTTTCCATAGTTTTCTATTACTATTCCTTCCAACACTTGTTATATCATTTAAATTACAAGGTATTTGGATCATTTCAGGTTGAGAAATGAAACCATTGCCAACAAAAGAGTGTTCAGACTCTGCTTAAGCTCTCTTTCAGCATCATTTAATCTCACAGGAAGTTCAGTGTATTTTATTCACTGGTTTTATGATCTCTGGATATGATGGACATGTCAGCTTGCTAGGTTTTGCAGTGCATTATTTAATAATAAATTAAAATTTTCTACAACAACAACAACAACAATGACAATAGTAGAAACCCTGCTTCTGGGAAGTTTACACACTTATAAAAACCATACCTCATTACCCTTTTTAAAATTAATTTACTTTTGTGTGTTTGTACAGGGCTTCAGCCCCTAAATCTTACTAAGATAAGACCATAAGTCTTAGTTACTCTAAAAAACTACTCTCTCAACAGTCTGCAAAAACTATTTCAGCACAGAAATTATGGCCAAACCATAAATGTGGATGTTCATTCTTTACTGGTACTGACTGAAAACAAAAACTTCATTATCAAATTTTCCTTTTTAGAGAGATCCAAGACAATTGTGGCACAGCTTTTCTTTCCAGAATAGACGTGCAGTCCGTCTGCTGCTCTGGACTGAATGAAGAGTGGAAATTCAGGCCACTCTAAAATTCTTTTTCCTAAATAAAAAGGATTAAAAATTTAGTTCCAATTATTTAGGAGTTAATAAAGGAATTTTCTTTCCATTTTCTATGGAGATATCACTGGATTACTTAGATAACAGGTGAACATCTGAAGTCTTGTAACACTGGAAGGATAAAGAGCTTGAAAACAAAAAATAATTTTCTTAATAAAACCAAAGGCAGGTAAAAAATGCTCATACTTAACCTCTGTTTTGAAGCAAGTGAGAATTTGTAGGTTATGCGGTTTTTACTCTCAACAGAACCAATTTTCTCTAAAATATTTTCTTTTCCCAGTGTGTGAACACTAGCTAGAAATTGCAGATATAAAATTGCCAAAGAAACAAACATGAAAACATAAGTCGTCCAAAGGACAAAAAAAAGTCAGTCTAGTTCAATTATCATGTTCTAAAATATTATTTCAATTAGATTTTAAAGAGAGATTATTTTACCAATATGGGCACCTAATGTAACAGTGTGATTCTTTCCAAAACAGCAATAAAACAGGGTTTGAGCATGGGGAAATCAGCTGCCCGTCAGAGCCTTGGCCTCCAGAGCTGGCAGTGCTGCCGCTGTGAGCACCGTGAGCGCAGCCGATGTGATGCCTGAGAAGGTCGCCTGGGGCTCTCCCTGCAGCAAGTGAGGGCACAGCACAGCCTCCGTGTCTGACACACACATCCCGGCAGCACTCGGAAGGGATCGGCCATCCTCATGCAAACTGGGACCCTTTGGACAGCCTTGACTTGGACTTAGGGGGATGCAAAGGAGCAGCCCTGCATGGCTTACAGCCAAAAGTGATGTGGCTTTTCCCTGTGAGTTGCTGAGGCCTTGGGGAGAGGTTGCCTGCCAGCAAGGTGCAGGCTTGCCCGCCCTGTGCTGTCCTCTGCAGGTGCTGTTGCCCTTGAGTGATGTGGCTGATGGGCTGAGTTGGTGCCTTGTAGCCCTGAAAATCAAGAGCCAAACAAGATCAAGATGCTAAAAAGCAGTTACTGTTTCATGACTGTCCTCCAGGTGGACTCATGGGGAAATGCACACATGAGACAGGGCTTTGAGACTTTCACAAGTTTCTCAAATTAGCATGATTGGCAAGAATTCCCAATTAGAAGCACGGTTAATGAAGTAACTTCCCCTCTTGGTTCGGAGCCCCACTGAAGCCTCTGCCTTGCTTCTAGCCACTCATTTTTTCTATCTAAATACATGGGAAAGTGAAATGGACTTGGATGACTGAAGAAGCAAGATTAGACTAGGATTCCAGGAATGTGTTTTCTTGACAGGGTAGGAAAAGTATTGCAATTAGCTAAGAAATGATAAAATTACACAATTATAGTCTACAGAGCTATGAATTGATGAAAAATATATAAAAAGCAAAAATCTTTTGCATCAGAGTGTCCCCTCAGATAGTGGGCAGATGGCATGCAACTGGTGGGGGAGGCTGGTGGGCAGGAGGGTGGTGCTGCTGGCAGTCAGAGAAACCTTGAGGGGCTGGAGAAGGGGGCTGGCAGGAAGCTGATGCAGCTGAATGTGCAGCNTTGTCTTCTCACTCAGTTAAGCAACTCTTAAAATGTACCGCAGTTAACGCGGAAGGAGTAACCTCCAACAGCATTTTTACTGCTGATTTTTGGGATGGTGTAGGCATCGAAGGGAGACCAGGCAGCAGCCAAACTGCTCCCTCTGTGGCGAACGATCCTAGAGGCTCTGCAGGAAAAAGAGGGATCCCGGAACGCCCCTATAGATACTATCTGCAAACTCCCAGTAAAGTTTCCCTGAGACCCTGCAGACGGTGTCCAGGACAAACTGGAAATGGTTGAGATCAAGGAATCCTCTGCACCCAGAGGTTCCCCCCGGGTTAGGGCTGACCAGAATGACAGAGAGAATTCACTGAGTTCATCTGGCTCTGAGCTCATAAGCCCGGAGAAAGAGCTCAGCTGAGGTCCAGCAACCCTCCTGGAAGCGGATTGGGCTCAGATACACAGACAAGCCTTACAGATGGGGGAATATGTGTTAGCTGAACACGTTGCCCCAGTTACATATATCCGAAGGCAGCCACCAATGGGAGGGCTTGCCTTTTTCCATGATAAAGGAGCTGCAAAGAGGCGTGCTGAAATTTGGTATTGACACTCCCTTTACAAAAAACATGCTCAGCTCTCTGATGAACTCTTACACCCTCGTCCCTCATGACATAAAAACTATAGCTAACCTGGTACTATCATCTTCGCAATATTCTCTGTGGGAGGCTGAGTGGAATCGATTTTTGAATGCCCGCGTGACAATGTATCATGACAGCGGAGATCCACAAAGAGCCGTGTTAACTTTCAGCTATCTCACGGGGAAAGGGGACTACACCAGGGCCCCAGTGCAGGCTGGTAATATCCTTCGGATGAGATCTGCAGGGATGCTTATCGCACTTTCCTTAAGGTTCCTGACGTGGGCCGCCCTCAGAGCTCATTCACAAACATTAAGCAGGGTTCAAAAGAGCCCTACATACAGTTTGTGGATCATTTGCAAGACACGCTAGACAAACAGGTTGCACATGACGAAGCCCAGTTCTTACTGCTGAGATTAGTGGTTGAAAATGCAAATGGCGACTGGCAGTGAGTGCTCTATCCGCTGGACAATCCCACCCTCATACAGATGATCCAGGCATGCAATTGAATAGGCACTATAGAGCATAAGTAGGAGGCTATGGCCACCACTTCTGCAACCTGGTGCACCGGCCCCCCAGGCGCTCCCTCGGTCTGCCATAACTGCGGCACTGCCAGCCACTAGAAAAAGGATTGCTATGACAGGGCTGGGTCGCAGAATTTCCCTGGCATATGTCCCCGATGCCAGAAAGGTCGTCATTTTGCAAATCAGTACCACTCACATTACGATAAATAGGGTAAACTGCTGTCAGGAAACCCCAGCAAGAGCACAAAACAGAGATGCTCGAAAACACAAGTGCCCCCCGCAAGATGCAGTGGCCTGCCTCACCTCTGTGCCAGCCCCCCCTGGCAGCACCAGGGCTCACGTGGCAGGCTCAGACTCCAGCAGCTGCAGCCTCTGTGCAGCCAGCTCTGCCAGCACAGGAGCTGACCTGGCCACCTCCCACCCAGTAACCCTACTGGATAGCTTGGTCCATCTCCTCCCTACAAGGGTTCATGGACTCAGAGAAGGTAGAAGTGCACTTTTACTTGGTCACTCTTCTACTGCCCTAGCAGGTCTGTTTATAGTAGCTGGGGTTATTGATGCTGATTTTACAGGGGAGATAAGGATCATGGAGTGGACCCCCACCCCACCATGCACAATTCAAAAGGCAACTCAGATAGCACAGTTAGTATTTATTTTTGTTGCTCCATTGCCATCAGCAGGTAGTGTGCATGCGAATGCAGGCTTTGAGTCTATGAGCCCACCTCAGATTTGCTGGACTCAGCAAGTGGC
>VZTX01019016.1:0-21972 GCA_013400915.1 Pardalotus punctatus
CCTGTGCTGGGACCCCATAGCTGAAAGCAGTGCCCCAGTGCTCCCCCACTCCCTGCATGTCACCCCAGGGCTCCCAGGCAATACTGCTTTCCAGCCCCTGGAGCTCTGGATCTTTCTGTGTGTGCCAAGCTGCCGAGACAAGGTTTGGAGGTTGACACAGTGCAGGCACTGGCAGCATCCTGCTCCCCCTGTGCCTGGCTCTGGGATTGCTCCTGGGCCAGCAGCACCTGGCATTCCCAGGGCAAGGAATGTCCTGCTCCAGGAGAGCACTGCCAGCTGCTGAGTTTGGCCTTGGAGGTGCATCCTGGGCTGCTCTTCAGGGGTCTGCAGGAGCCAGGAGTTTGAAGGCATCTGCTGCCACCAGCACTGTGTTCTTGAGCTCTGAACTCGTCCCCTGGGTTCAGCTTCCCACAGAGGCCAATGGAAGTGCAGTGAGCTGAGCCTTTGGGCTGCAGCCAGCCCTGGTCTAACAGCAGCATGATGGACAAACAGATCGTGACTCCTTGGGATAGGATCAGAAAATCATGGAATCATTAAGGTTGGAAAAGCTCTCTAAGATTGTCAAGTTTAACTGTTAACCCAGCACTGCCAGGGCCACCACTAAGCCATGTCCCCAGGTGCCACATCCATGTGTCTCCTGAGCACTTCCAAGGATGGTGACTCCACCACTGCACTGGGCAGTCTGTGCCAATACCTGACCATCTTCTCCATGGTGGAATTTTCCTGAATATTCAATATAAACCTCCCCCAGCACAATTTGAAGCTGTTTCCTCTTGTTAGTTTGCTTTTGTTACCTGGGAGACTAACCCCAAATAGGGACAGGGGAGTCCTCTCCCCTTGTGTGTGGATGGCCCTGACAGGATAAATGCTGGGTTATGGTCCTCTCCATGCATATTCTGAGGATGCTGGTGACACCCCAGTCCCCCATGCTCAGGCAGAGACAGAAAACTTCCCATTTCTCTTTAAGAACCCTGTAACAGGCTGGGGAGGCTGAAGCAGGCTGACCGGGCAGGTAAGAAATTCCAGGCGTTTCTCCCTGACAGCCGAATCCTGTCAGCACTGATGGATGTGCCCTCCCTCCCGGCAGGGCGGGGGACTCGCAGGTGTGTTGCCCACAGGTGTGCTGGGCTCACCAGATGCCTGAACTTGGGAGAAGTGCTGGAAGGGAGGTGACCTTGTGAACCCGGGAACCTACGGGGTGGGGATTTGCTGGGAAGCCCCCAGCACAAAGCCTCTCCCAGGTGAGAGCTGAGCTCTGCTGGTGGAGCACGGCACTGGGAGGGAGCTCCCAGGGCTGGGATGAGGCTGGTCCTGCCCAAGGCTGGAGATGCTCTCAGGAGAGCAGGGAACTGTGCCTGCCTGCTTTTGGTGTGTGATGAGCACTATTGGTTTGTGCCTTGGTGTCCAAAAAGCTGGATCTTTGGCCCTTGGGCTGGTCTTTGGAGCTTTGGGCTGAGGACAGCCTGGCCACAAGGCTGGGGTATATTTGTCCTTTGCAGGACCTTCCAGCATGGTCTGTTTGGGGGAGCTCCCAGAGCAGGACATCACTGTGCCCTGCCTGTGCTCTCCAAACCTCTGTGACAGCCCAGCACTAAGGTCCTGTCACAGGCACGTGCTGTCCCAGAATTCCCCCTCTTCCCAGGGACCGAGGGACACAGGAGATGATGCTGGGAATGAGGTGTGAGCTCTGAAACCGTGATGAGCTGCAGACAGGAAGGGTGCACGTGGAAGTTCTTTGCAAGGCACTTCTGAAGGAGCCTGGGGTGGAGCTGGGGGTGGCTGAGGTGGCTGGTGGGGAACACTGTTGCAGGGAATGTGGGATTTGGAGTGCTGACACCTCCAGCTGTGAGACCAGAGCAGTGGTGTCCATGGGCAGGTGATGGGACCCAGGTGATCTCCTGGAGCTGCTGGTGAGGTGCAGGGTGTTGGTCCAGTCAGTGGGGATGTGTCTAAAAGCCAGGAGGACGCTTTTGCAGCCTGTGCTGTCTTGCTTCCATTCCTGTCCCATGGAGAATGATGGGGTTAAACAGGAACATTTGCATTGGGACCTCTTCCTTTATTGACAATTCTGTAATCCACATCATGGAGGTTTCCCTCCAGTTAATCTCATTTAACCCTGTTTTCCCTTCTGTATTTCCCTCCCTTGCTCTCCAAATGCTGTCAGAGCTGTTGGCAGTGACAGCACCTGGCAATGGCATTAATTGCTTATCTGAGGATGAGGTAACAGCATAGGCTGCTAATTAAATTTATCCCCAAGGAAACTGGCGGACCCGTGCGGCCCGGGGAAGGGAGAGTGCAGAGAGCTGGCACTTCCAGGTCCCAGCTCCTCACTCTTTCCAAGCTAACAGCCAGCTCCGGTATCCAAAGGGCTAGGCTGTCACCACCTGCCTCCTAAAGGCATGACTGAGTCCTCTTCTCTGCAGCACTCTCCAGGCTGGGGACACCAGGGAAGAATTGGAAGCGGATCCAAAGGCAGCATTGCTCCTTTGGGTTGTCCAGAGGCCAGCCTTTCAACTGAAGGGACAAAGTGAGGGGCAGGGGACAGGGACAAGCAGAGGAGGGACGAGTTTACAGGTGAGACAAAGTGAGACCATTTGGATGCAGAACTGAAAACAAGGTCAAGGTGAAAGGGACAGAATGGGGCAGAATATGGGAAAAGGGACAATGTCATTGCAACACCCACCTCACCTCATCTTCCAAGCAGGGTGTGGTTGATGAAGGGAAGAGTGAAATTCAGAGATGGTTGGACATAATAGTTCTGCACAGGACATCATAAATGGCTTTAAACTGGCAGAAAGTAAATTTAGATTGGATATTGGGAAGAAATTCTTCCCTGTGAGGGTGGAGAGGCCCTAGCCCAGGTCGTCCAGAGAAGCTCTGGCTGCCCCATCTCTGGAAGTGTCCGAGGCCAGGTTGGACAGGGCTTACCTCAACCTGGGATAGTGGAGGGTGACATGCCCATGACAGGGGGTTTGAATGAGATGAGCTTTAAGGTCCTTTCCAACCCAATTTATCCTGTCATTGCGTGATTCCATGAAATACCCCACACACCACAAGCAGTAGAGACTCAGAAGTGCTGGTGAAGGTGGGTCTGGGGTCTGGAGTCCAACCGAGGGTTGCAGTGAGGCTGCCACCAACGTGAACTCAAGGCAGCCTTGGTATTCTGCTCAATCTCCGCCAAGGATGGAGCTCCACCACCCCTCTTCCAGGTCTGCACCACCTTTTGGAGAATGTCCTGTCTGAACTTGTGGTCCTTGTCCTTGTTACAGGGTCTGGCACCCTGACAAGTGTTTGGGTCTGTCTTCAGCAGGTGCAGTTAGATCCCCCCTTACCCCAGTATCCCCAGTTACGCCATCCAGCTCTTCCCACCTCTCCTGTGTCCTGTGCCCCAGGGGTGATTGTCTTGATGACCCTCCACTGGACTCTCCTGTTCCTCTCTATCACCCTTGAACTGGGCAAACCCAACCTAGCCATGGCAGTATCCCCAGTGCTTGGCAGGGGAAAGGAAAACACCACCCTCCGTGTCCTGGCCGTGCTCGTCCTGGCATGGCCCAGGACATTGTTTCCTTATTGTCCATAAAAGCATCTGTGGCACTCATTCCATGTAGGGTCAGAGTGCGAGCAGGCTCGTGGTGTGGGGCTGAGGCATCCACACAAAGGTCTGTGGGGTGATGAGGGTGCCAGTGGGAGCAGGGAGAGCTGTGGGACAGGGACCTCAGGAGCATAGAGGAGGGATCCCGAAATAGTGGAGAGGGACCCCAAAGCACGGAGGATGGCAAGAGACAGGATGTGGCCAAGGGGACTGGCCCTGGGTCCTGCAGCACCAGGGAAGCTGCAGAGCCAGCCCCCAGCGCCGGCCCCACAGGGAGAAAGGAACCAGTGGGGAGATAAGGCTGGGGATTTAAGGCTCCTGGCGGATCCTGACAGAGCCAGGGCTGCCTGGTTTCTATCAGGTGTTAAAAATGCATTGCTGGAGTGCAGGGATCCTTGCTGCCAGGAGAAACAGGGCCAGGCAGAGGGGGCGAGGAGGATCCTTCCTTCCTCAGAGTCCTCAGCACAGGCTAAAGGTGCCATTTTAGGAACTTTTATTGCAGGAGGGAGCTGTTTGCTCAGAGCTGCTTCCAGGATGGGCTGGGACGGGCTCTGGAGGCTGGGGCAGTCTGGGTTGCAGAGGAGCCTGCTTGGAGGCTGCCCAGCTCGCACTGGATTAATTAAACAGTTGGTTAGAGAGAGGCAGTGAGACACGAGGGAACAGGGACCCCCTCTGCGGCCCCTCCTGTATGTTTGGCCAAAGGCTTTTCCAGAGGCGTGGGATGCCTGTCCCTGCTGAGCTGGCCTGGGACAGGAGGGCTGGAAGCTTGGTGCCAGCAGCAGAGGTGGCCTTGCCTCCCACATCCTGGCATGCTCCTCTGCAGGGAGGGCATGGCATTCTTCTCCACGGCATTCCCTTCCCTTCAGGAGCTGGTGGATCCCCTCCAATTCAGTTTGTTCTGTGATTCTGTGATGCCCAAGGCACATGCCTTCCCGGGCATGGCCACCTTTCTACACGCTGGGAATGAGGGAATGGGAAACAAGGACCCCCAGTGCTGCTCAGCATTCCCAACCTTGCTGGGGAGAGCCACAGCCAGTACTCCAGGCTGCCTTCGGAGCCGCACCCCAGAGAGGCAGCCATCCATGGATCTGTGCAGCAGCGAGCAATTAAAGGTCCATCTGTTCCCTGTGAATCCCTGTTAGCATCCCATTGGTGCTGGAGATGAAGGAACCCACCATGTGGGGAGCTGCTGCAGTGATGGGGCCAGAGCCATTGGCACCATAATCGCCCTCCAGGGATGAAGGATGCTCGGATAAAGCAGAAATCTCTGTGCTTTTGCTGTTTGAATTCCCTCTTTCCAAGCAGGAATTTCTAGGGATGCTCTGTCCTTGCCCTTGCTGCAGGCCTAAGGAGAAGCAGCAATGTCCCAAAGCTGCTGTCACTTCCCAGGACAGAAAGCTGGGGTGTCTGGGACATCAGGGAAAGGTTCCTCCCCCAGAGGGTGCTGGGGCACTGCCCAGGCTCCCCAGGGAATGGGCACAGCTCCAAGGCTGCCAGAGCCCCAGGAGTGTTTGGACAACGCTCTCAGGCACAGGGTGAGATTGTTGGGGTGTCTGTGCAGGGCCAGGGGTGGGACTGATGATCCCTGTGGGTCCCTTCCAGCTCAGGACATTCCATGATTCTGTGATGCTTCCAGCACATGGTGAGAACATTCCCATTGTTCAGGCAGGAGGGAGTTTAGCCCCTGTGTGAAGATTTCGCTTTTGATTTGCTGTTTACTCTGGAAACAAGAAATTGGGTGGATTCCAATAGAAAAGCTGTTTTCTCACCCAGGGGAAGACCTGGAGGGAGCAGAATAGCTCTGAACACAACGTTAATTTATTTTATTTCTGGAGGTTGTCATTACTTGAGAAAAATAAATCAATAAAGAAAGGACCTTGCATCAAATTTCAGTGACTTTCCTGTCTTTCCACATGATTTCAGAACATTTAACTTTGGAGAAGTTCTGACTTTTCCAGGATTATTTTATCCCATGGAGGACCTACTGGGGAGGAAGGGACTTGCCAAAACTCCTGGCTGTGTTTTGGTGCCCCATGCAAAGAGTTTCAGTGTCCCGGCTTGGTATTTTTGAGGAACAGCCATTCAGCCCCAGTTTTTATCCCTCTCCAGCCGCTGACCTGTGCCAGGGACAATGTGGGGAATGTTTTTATTCCTTGGAGTATTCACGACACTCCACAGCCTGGGCACTTTTTGGATGTCTCTCTGTCTTGATGCAGAAGAAGCATTATAGGAAAGTTGCTATTTTTAAAATAAACCTCAGGAAGGTGAAAGAGGCCCCTCTCTGAAACCATCTGTGCTGGAATGACCCTGCATTTTGCCCAGGCTGGCAGATGAGAGCAATTTTGTGTGTTGGTCTTTTGTGTGTCTCAAATATTGGTATTAGTGCAGGAACCCTGTTATCATGTCCCCATCGCTTGTGGGGAATGCAGAACTGCCCAGCCATCACATCTCCCGACAGCTTAACACCCTCTGAGATGGGCTGGTCCCGAGGGAACTGGGTTAGGAATGGAATCGAATGCATGGGGGATCAATGGAAAGGTCCAGGAACACGAGGAGAATCCCGTTTTTCAACAGCTCCTTTGACCATAAGAGGAAGGAAGGACTGTGCAAGTGGGAAGGCTGATGGAATTTTTCTGTAGAGCTTTTCTCATTGGAAACTCAGAATAACTCTGGAGTAAGGGAGATGAAAACTGAAAAAAAACAACCCCTTTTTTTTTCTGTTTTTCCCCGAGAAAAAATAGCTACTTCTCAGCAATGGCTCTTGCTTGCAGCTACCCCAAGTGAATGTTTTTCCCAGGCTGTTTTTCTGATCTGCCTCATTCCTGGGAACCTTGGCAGGCGACTGAAGGAGAAGTTTGTTAAACTTGTTTCAGCACAGGAACCACCTGCCTCCCCCCAGGCTCTTCAGGCTGTGGAAGAATTAACAGCAGCAGAAAGTCACAACCAGGAGTAACCACAGAGGAATGCTCTGAGCCGAGCTTTTCCTTGGGCACTGGTGATCCCTGGGCTTGGAAAGGACTTTCTGGTGTTGAGAGCTTTTCAGGGCTATTTTTATCCATGAGTGCTGGATCTGTTAGGGCTGGATCACAGCATGGTCCAGCCTTCACCACCGTCTGCTGTAGGCACCACATCCCCCTCGCCCACCCTGTGGGGCTGGATACACGTGGGGTTCAGTGGCTGCTGCTTGTGGAGCATCTTCTTCATCTGTGAGGGGCTCAGAGCCCTGGAAGGAGAGCCCAGCCTGCTGCTACTGCTCAGCAGAACCAACAGTTTATTTGTAATATTGAGTCATAAAATCATTACGGTTGGAAATGCCCCCTAGATCATCAACCCAGCACTGCCATGTCTGCCACTAACCCATGTCCCCAAGTGCCACATCTGCAAAATCACGCAGACAAAACTCTGTGGAGAGCTGTGAAAGGACCCTATGAGACAATGTGAGCAGGGAATGACAAGGCAATTGGGATTCAATGGACTTGAGGTGATACAAAGAGGAGAAAACAACCCCAGATCCGTGGGATCATGGAATCACAGAATGGTTTGGGTTTGGAGGGGCCTTAAAGACCATCTGCCATGGGCAGGGGCACTTTCCTCCAAACCAGTCCATACCCAGCTGCACAGAGATGAGCTGAGTGTTGGTCTGACATCCCTCCCGACTGAGATCTTGGGGCTTTCACAGTTGGTACCTTGGTGGTTAAAAACCAATTTGGACATTGCTGAAAAAAGAGAATAAAACAGTGAATGTTGTTATGCAATGTGGGGCATGACAGAGGCTCAGACAACTCTAGGGATCATGGACAAGGTGGACAGTGATTGAGTGTCCATTGGCAATGGAAGTGTGGGATGGCATCAGGAATGGCAACTTGACTTTGAAGGACAGCAATTTCTTCCTGCTGTGTGTGGTCACAGCACAGGGTTCTGTGGAGGTACAAAGGGTGCAGAGTATTTTCAGGGAATAAAAAACTGAGGGGGTAACAATGGAAAAAACACCCACAAGGGATGTTGAGTGTGAGGAGCTGCATCTTCGAAAGGAGTGGGGCAGTGTTGTGGGCAACACGTGTACCCAGTTCATGCCCTGCTCCTTGGGTGGTCATGGAATCATGGAATATCCTGAGCTGGAAGGGACCCACAAGGATCAAATCCAACCCCTGGCCCTGCCCAGAACACTCAAACAATCCCACCCTGCACCTGGGAGCATTGTCCAAATGCTCCTGGAGCTCTGGCAGCTTTGGGGCTGTGCCCATTCCCTGGGGAGCCTGGTCAGTGCCCCAGCACCCTCTGGGGGAAGAACCTTTTCCTGATGTCCAGCCTAAACCTCCCCTGACTCAGTCACTGCTGGGGGAGGATTCTGGTGTCTGTGATCAGAGCTGGTACAGCCACTCACATCTTACATGGCAGTGGCTAAAAATCCCCTCTGCCTTCCTGCAATCCGTGTTCTGCACTTGTGGTTGGGAAATGGGGACAGAGGTGTCTGCATGGGCACCCATCTCTGCAGGTGTCTCCTCAGGACCTTCAAACCAGCTGCTCCTTCTCCACTGTGTTCACTTCCAGTTGTCAGGATTTCCTTTGGACTCTGCAAAGCCCCAAGGGTTTGTTTTGGCAGCAGAGCCGGGCTCCAGGCATCCCCCCCAGCGCCTCCTCACTGCTCACCACTGCTCTCCTTCTCTTGCAGGCTGCCCCTCGGGGACATTCAAGGCCAGCCAGGGGGATGAAGGGTGTGTCCACTGCCCCATCAACAGCCGGACAACCTCAGAAGGGGCCACAAACTGCGTGTGCCGAAATGGCTATTACCGGGCAGACGCCGATCCTGTGGACATGCCGTGCACCAGTATGTGGGTCTGGGCAACTGGGAGGGGACCACACCGTGGGGAAAGGAGATGCTCATCAGTCAAAGCACTGAGGATGCTTGACAAAGGCGTCTCAGTGGGGTTTTGGGGGACACTACACAAACTAACTGGTACATTTTGCTAGGGCTGTCACACAATCAAATTAGCCTGGGATAAGAGGACACGTTTCATTCCCACTCTTGCCTTTGTATGTCCAGCTTGCTCCACACATCCCTGACACCAAGAGAAGCACCCGACTCAGCTCGTGCAGGGTCCTGCCCAGGGACGGGGAGGAGGAGGGGGTGCAGCTGTCTCACACCTTCCTGTCTGTTCCCTTCCCAGCCATCCCGTCTGCCCCCCAGGCCGTGATCTCCAGCGTCAATGAGACGTCGCTGATGCTGGAGTGGAGCCCTCCGCGGGACTCGGGCGGCCGCGAGGACCTGGTGTACAACATCATCTGCAAGAGCTGCGGGGCAGGGCGCGGAGCCTGCACGCGCTGCGGGGACAACGTGCAGTTCGCCCCGCGCCAGCTGGGCCTCACCGAGCCCCGCATCTACATCAGCGACCTGCTGGCACACACCCAGTACACCTTCGAGATCCAGGCCGTCAACGGGGTTACCGACCAGAGCCCCTTCTCCCCACAGTTTGCCTCCGTGAACATCACCACCAACCAGGCTGGTAAGGGCAGGGTCCGTGCCCCCAGAGAACTCCCCGTGCTGCAGTGGGGTGGGGTGGGCAGCATCGCCTGGGCAGTGCTGGCTGAGCCCCTGTGGGCTGGAAGGGGACAAGAAGTGGTGTGAGATGTTGCTTACTCTGTAAGGTTGGTGGTTGGCAATTCCTGGGTGAATCCCAAGCCCTGGGTATGAAAATATCCCTTATTTCAGTAAAAAGCTGGAGCATGCCCCAAGGCAGAGCTGCCTCCCCATCACAGCAGTGGAACAGCTTGTGGCACTGTCCCCTGGTGTCACAGCATCACTCTCCAGTGCTGGGTGTGGCTGAGCCTGAGGCTGTTGCCTCGGAGCATCATTGCAGACACCATCAGAGTGTTGCAGACACGCTCCTGGTTCCTGGGGAGGGATGGTGAGGTGGCTCCAGCATTTTGATAGGAGCTGCAATCCCTGCTTGGACTCTAGAGACAGCCAGGACAGACTGAGAAAGCAAAGCAGAGCTGCACAAAGAGGGGCTGGGAGATGAACATTTGGGATAACGATCTGGGAATCTGCTGCAGGTCCTGTACCACTGCAGGGTCACTTGGTGAAGCAGCTGAAGCACAGGACTTGGAGGGTTTTGTCAGCGTCTCCACCTCTGTGCAGGGTGGCTTTGCTGGCGAAGGGGTGGTCAGGGTGTCTGGCAGTGCTGCTCCTGGGAGGGTCCCCAGCAGCCCCCTGGCAGCTGTGCTGGTGGCAGGCAGCCCCACGGAGATGCTGGCCAGGGGCTGCCTTCCGAGCCCACCTGCAAGCCATCTGGAGCTGGGCACAGGCCGGGGCTGGGGCTTGGCTTAATGGGATTGAGGTGGAAGGATGCCAGTGAGACACAGCCCTGCTTGGGAGCAGGAGAGACTCTGGTCCCTCTGAACCTGCCCTGGACACTCCCTGACCCCCAGGGCTGTATTTGGCAGCCGTGGATGAATTGTCTGGAGTCTGTGGTGTGTTCTGGCTGCAGGGGATGGCAGGTGGGGTAAAACAGCAGTGGGGCAGGTGAGTATCACTTGGGCATAACTTCCAGAGTGTGGGGATAGAGGCAACCTGTAAAAATGTCTAGGTGAACCATAACGGTGCCCTCTGATCTGGAGTTAGCTCAGAAGTGGGGTGAGGGCTTTTTGAAGCTCCAAGCAGAGCCAGGTCTGCCCCCAGGGAGGAGAGGAGAACGGGTCTGGGTGACCAGCTTCCTTTACCTGATGGAGATAGGGTGGCTGTGATTGTACCTGGAACTGGGATGGAGCTTTTGTACCCTCCCACCATGGTCCTGCAAGATGGATGAATCACTTAATGCTCATATTTTGCACTCGGTTTTCTCTGCTGTGCTTGAGCCTTCATGTATTACCCGTGGCTGCTCCCACCTGAGCAAAACCAGTGAGCTGAGTCGAAGGCAAATCCTTTTCAGTCCCCTGGATCCTCCTCCTTGTGTTTTCCTGGTTTGACACTCCTTTATTATCAGGGCTCACACTTCTCAGCCTGTGTGATGTCTCTCTTAATGTATCTATTCATTAGCACTAAACACTAACTGTCTGCTTGCTAATTCCTCTGTAATTAGAGGCTCTGAATTCTTCTGCTTACACTCCGCACCGCCTGGCAGCCTTGATGTAGATCATTAGCAGTTGGTAACAGAAGCTGCAGACACAAAGGCAGAGCTGGGACAGGAGAATGGAGGGTGTTGGGGGAGAGGAGAGGGAGCAGAGGGAGGCTGAGCCTCCTCCCTGTGCCTTGGCTCTGGGTGGAGCAGCCAGCTGGGGCTCCATCGCTGAATGGATGATGGGGTTGTGCTCCTGCCACAGCCGGACAAAGCGAAGTGTCCACCACCCCTCGGGGTCCTCCAGCCCTGCAGGAAGCAAGGAAGATCCCCCTGGTTCCCCCAGGGGCACATGGTAACTGCTGGGGACCCCCTGTGCTGAAAAACTGAGGAGATGCTCTGTCACCAGCAGCATCCAGAACCTTCAGGTGCCACAGATTCTTCAGCATCCACATTTATAAGGGCATGGAGGGACAGGACAAGGGGAAATGGCTACCCACTGCCAGAGGGCAGGGTTAGATGAGATATTGGGAAGAAATTCTTCCCTGTGAGGGTGGTGAGGCCCTGGCACAGGGTGCCCACAGAAGCTGTGGCTGCCCCTGGATCCCTGGCAGTGTCCAAGGCCAGGTTGGACACAGCTTGGAGCACCCTGGGGTAGTGGAAGGTGTCCCTGCCTATGGCAGGGGGGACATGATTTTTAATATCCCTTCCAATCCAAACCATTTTATGCTCCCAGGAAAAATCTCTTGTGAGAGAGTAAGAAAACAACCCCTCCCTCCACAGCAGCCAGAAGGAAGGTTCTGAGTGTGGCCAGAGGGGTGGCACAGGGTGAGTGATGGCTTGGTGACCATTGTGCCATGGCTGTGACCCCTTCCAGCAAATTGGATCCCTATAAACATGATCCAGCTCCCTTCCTGGGAAATACCTTGTGTCACCTCTGAGCCCAGGCTGTGCTTTCTCTCCGCTCTTCTCAGCAGGCTCTCCTTGACCTCCAGCTCTACACTGTGCATCTCCCAGCTCCCCTGCACTCCCCTGCACTCTCACACCCTGCAGCTGAGCAGCACCTCATCCCCAAAGCTCAGCATCCCTCCAGGAGGGAGATCCAGGACTCTCCATATGCCACAGTCCTGTCTGCAGGGACTATGACAGAGCCTGGGTGCCACCAAAAGCTCTTTCCCAGCCATTCCTCAACAAAAGATCTGTGCCAGGAGGGTGGCTGAGAGCCATGCCAGCATCCCAAGTGGTCAAGGAGCTGAGCCTGGCCTGGGGCTCGGGATAATGACACTTGACTAATTGAGAGCCAGGCCAGGCACCAGCTCTTGTTGGCAGCCCCTGACTACTAATTTGTGGCCTCTTTGGGGAGCGTTGGGGAGTGCAGAATGTCTTGGTGCTGTGAGGATTTTCAGGCTCCATCCACACCAAGGACAGGTGGAGTGCTCTGGGAAAACTGCAGGAAAGGGCTGTGTAGGCAAGAATGGGTTAATAGCACATGGGAAGGGCACTGCTTCGTAACTGTGGCTTCTGTGACCTAAGGAGGGAGGAAGAAGCGTTGGGATCTGGAGTATCCAGAGACAAATTCAAGACCTCCCAGTGGTGGGGTAAAGAGAGCATCCAGGTTTTTGGGAATGTGAGAAACTCTTGTCACTGGGGATAAGGAGGGAAGATTAGTGGTGGTGTCAGAGGCTCTTGGCTGCAAACAGAGCCACAGAGAGCCATAAACAGCCCATACAGACGAAATGCCAGGAGTGTGTGGTGGAGGAAACCAATCCACTGTCCTGATAAAGCCATCAGGATGATTTCTCCCTCTCTATAGATCCAGAAAACTTGTTATGATTATTTACATTATTATTCTGGTGGTATTTTACAGCAGTGTGTCACAACATGGTGATATGGGCTAGTGGATGTGGTGCCATTCCATCAAAGGTCGGGCTTGATGATCTTAGAGGTCTTTTCCAGTCTTCCATGATTCTCTGGGTCCCTTGGCTGGGAAGATATGCAGCTCACACCTCTGCCCCAGGCTCGTGTCAGGCATCAGTAGGGTTTGAATTTTGGTGGCTGCCACAGCCCAGGTTGTGTCCCAGCCATGCAGGGTCTTTTGGGCAGGGCTGTCCCAGCAGGACTCTGAGGTGCCCGTGAGCTCAAGGACAGGTGACTACGGTCCAAAGCAAGGACATGGCCCATGGCCCTGCTCTGCTGGGGGTGTCCTGGCACTGGACTGAGCCCAGCCTGGTTCTGTTACAAACCTGGCGCAATTCAGCCATGAGCAATGGAGCACAGGCGAGACAGATCCCAGGGGTGCAGAAAGGAGGATTTTTCACTCACTTGTAATGAAAACAATTCCCTTGCAGACATGGTCCAGGAGCTCTGCTGGCAAAGACAGCAGAGGGCACGGAGAGGTCGGGGAGCAGGTGATGTGAAGGGATGAGGTGGGCAGGACCAGACCTTCTCACCAGCCATCCCAGGCTGCTGTCTGCTAATCACATCAGTGATGCTGCCGGCTAGACAGGGACAGGAGAGTTGTACTGCCTGGGGCACAGGGAGTCTTGCATTTATCTTCTCACTTTCACTGTGCATCAGAGGATGTGTCTGGCTCCCTCCTTGTGAGGGAGGCACAGCAGAGCCCGCGCTGCTCCGGACACGAGTGGGAGTTGTGGCTCCTCCTGTTCTCTCTCGTGCTGCCCAGCTGGGCCCTGCTGCAGCCAAGAGTTATTGTCTGTGAAACCAGAACCTGGGAAAGTGCAGGAATTACTTCAAAGGGCTGAAATGAGCTTTCCAGAGCTTCAAAGCTCTGAGTGTTTGTTTATAATAGAATCCCAGAATGGTTTGGGTTGGAAGGGACTTTAAAGATTATCCAGTCCCACCCCCTGCCATGGGCAGGGACACCTTCCACTATCCCAGGTTGCTCCCAGTCCTGTCCAACCTGGCCTTGAACTTCAACCAGATTTTGACACTCCACTTCCTTGTTTTTTCCAAAATAAAAGGCAGGAGGTTGTAGCACCTCAGCATCTCAGATTTCTCATCCAACTTCCCACCTATGGCAGGGCTGCTGCCAGCACTGCATAAGGGAAGTCGTGGCTTTGGGTGGACAGTTACTGGTTATCTCCAAAGGCAGAGCTCTCCCCATGGTCCCACTGACTTGTCCCAGATCTGCACCACCCTCCTGGGGGGGGAACTTCTTCCCATGTCCAACCTGACCCTCCCAAGCTGTGATTTATGGCCATTGCTCCTTGTTTGACTAAGTTTCAAAGGTTCAAGCCCAGAGATGTTTTAGATCAGCCTGAATACCAGTTAGAATCCCAGAATGGTTTGGGTTGGAAGGAACCTTAAAGCTTAGCTCATTCCACCCCCTGTCATGGTCAGGGACACCTTCCACTATCCCATGTTGCTCCAAGCCCTGTCCAGCCTGGACTGGGACACTTCCAGGGATGGGAATTATCCTCCAATTCAGTCCTGTCTTAGGTAAAATACCTTTCAGGAAGACAACTAGTCCTGAGAAATCAAGAGACAGGCAGCCCATCAGGTCCCTGTACGTGAGCCTATGTAGCTTGTTCTTGCTTTTTCCCCCAGTGAAATCACTGATTTTCTAAGGAAATACAGGAGACTCTGTCTGTCAGGACACCAGTGAGACATTTGATTTGGAAAACTACAAGTGAAGCTGGGAGGGATTCTGTTAAGTCTGTCCAGGAACTGCATAGATGGGAGAGCACAACAACCCGAGTGGGGAAGCATCAGCTGAGGCCCATGTGAAATAGTCTCACACTTCTTGATGTTTCATGATCTGGTGGGGTACTTGTGCAGAAAACTGACACAAAAGAGGGAAAAGCAGAAATTTTCTGAGCTTTGGAGCCATCTCACACATGGAGGAGCCGGGGCAAGGCCTGTTTGCCTGTGTGACAGGACAAGCTGGAGGGTCGGCTGGGCTGCTGTCCTGAGGCCACATCCCAGGTTTCTTCTTTTGGGGACTTCACTGGATATGTTTCTGTAACAATTTGGCCTCATCTCAGGTTCCAAACCTCCTGAAACCTTGACATCCCCATGGCTGCTTCCCTTATCCCAGTTAACATCCAGACCTTGCCGCCCATGGACCCGTGTCACCATCCTGGTTCTGTCATCTGTCTTGTCTCCCTCTTCTCTTCCCTTCACCCCAGCTCCCACCTTCACCCTGACTGCCACCAAAACATGATGTGGCTTGACATGTGCTGCCCTCCTCCCCTCTCTTGTCCCAACCTGTTGCCTTCAGTGCATCTCCCCAGCCTGCAGCAGCCGGTGCTGAGTGCCCAGGAGGGATCCTGCCGTGCCCAAATCCCTTCTCCTGTGCCACTGGAGGCCATCTGCAGCAGATGGAAGGAGCTTTGCCAGCTGCTGGCTCTTCAGGATGCTCTTCCTGCTCCTGTGGTGGGCAGCTGGGGGGATGTTGGCAGAGCAGGGTCGGGCTGCACTGCTAGAGCTTCCCGAGTGGATGCCCTTCCCTGCCCTCCACCAGCTCTGTGGGCTTCTCCTCCTGCTGACTCCCAGGCTTCCCTGTTGCATAAATTACACCATGAGTCTGAAGTTCATTTTCCCCACACCTGCCTGGGGCTTCAGAAACCTGTTCCAGTGCATCTGGAGCTGGCTTTGGTCAGAAAACAGCAGTCTGTCTGTGATGGATGGGGTGGAAAATCCCTTCTGCTGAAGCCCAGCATGCCACCATCCCTGCTCTGTGCTGTGCTGGGAGCTGATGGGAAGGCTCCAGAGCTCACCTTTTCCTCCAGTGTTCCAGACAGCTGATTAATCCCTCCTGCTGCCCTTGGCAAACAGAGCCCTGGGGTGGGTGGGGATTCTGGAGGTTGTAGCAAAGGGGTTACTGCAGCCTCCTGGCCAGGTGTCCCTCGGTCCTTCTCGGGGTCCCTGGGGATTAGTGGGGTCCCTGTGGGAAGGGATGAGTCTCTGTGGGCCCCTGTGCAGGCAGGAAGATGCTCACTGTGCCTGGCCCTCCACAGCCTGGTCTGTGGCCGTCCCTGCCCTGGCAGGGGTGCAGGAGGCAGCGGCATCGCTGGGGCTGGGCAGGGAATGCTCTTCCCAAGAGAAAAGAGGAGCAAGAGAAATTACATTTCCAAAATTTTCCCCTGCACACAGGGAGCCTGGTGGAGTTTATCATGCAAGAGAGCAAAGGAACAAGTTCAGTCACAAATCAGCAAGACTTGATGATGCTCCAAGGGCTGGAGCCCCTCCAGAGCCAGGCTGAGAGAGCTGAGGGGGTTCACTGGAGAAGAGAAGGCTCCAGGGAGACCTCAGAGCCCCTTCCAGGGCCTAAAGGGGCTCCAAGAGAGCTGGAGAGGGACTTGGGATGAGGCATGGAGGGACAGAACAAGGGGGAATGGCTTCCCAGTACAAGAGGGGAGGGATATTGGGATATTGAGATGGAGTTGTTCCCTGTGAGCGTGGGGAGGCCCTGGCACAGGGTGCCCAGAGAAGCTGTGGCTGCCCCATCTCTGAAAGTGTCCAAGGCCAGGCTGGACACAGCTTGGAGCACCCTGGGACAGTGGAAGGTGTCCCCACCTGTGGCACAGGGCAGAACAAGATGAGCTTTAAGGTCTCTTCCAGTCCAGACCATCCTGTGATTCTGTGCATGCTCTGCAGCAGTCATCACTCTTTCAAGGAATACACTAAAATTTCTGTGTTTGAAATTTTGAAATCAGGTTGTTCCTAAGGACAGTAGTTATCTTTGCAATTAACTGGCACTTTCTGGGAAAGTACCATTTTATGGACAATCTGGGGGGCAGGTTGGAGGCAGGTAGGTCTGGCTCCTGCCTTGTTCCTGCTCCCCGCCAGCCTTTTGCTGGTGACATCCCATGATCTGGAGCAGATGACTTTTCCACATGCAGAGGGGGCCGGGAGGTGGGGACACCCCTGGCACCGTGTGACCCCAAAGCTGCTCCAGCAGTGGAGGGGGGGGTGCCAGGATCCTCTGGAGCAGCTCCTCCAAGTGGGAACAAAGCCCTGCAGGCCGGGTGGCACATGCAAATGTGGACTGCAAACCCCACCGAACAAAGAGCTCAAACACAGCCAAACCCTCAGCTGCCCGGCCAAGTCGCTGGGCTTGTGGCATTAGCAACTGCTTTAAAGGCTGTAATCTACACCAAAGCCTGCCTTGATTCAAGTGGGGCCGCAGCCAGGACCAGCTTTGGGCTGCTTTGCTGTGTTTTTAAGATTTTCCGGCGTTTGTAGTTACAGACTCAAGAAGCTGCAGGCTGGGCCCACTGGGAGGTTTTCCAGACACTTGACACAGCGTGGGTACCAGCCTGATGAGGCCACCTTGCCAAGAACCTCGGGAACAAAAGCCTCACACACTGTGAAACACCAATTTTCCAGAGCTCCAGCAAGTCCAGGAATATCCCAGACCTGAGAATTTTTACTCCTTTAAAGGCAAATATTTATTAAAGAGCCCCAGTGCTTCCATCCCTTGCTTTTCTCAGCTTCTGCTGGAGAGAATTGATTCCAAACATATGTGGCTCCTGAACATGCCATCACAGGGGCAGAACTGGGAAAGTGGGGGCCAAATGTTGTAGTAGTCGAGGAATAGTGAACCCTTTTAGCAGGAGTTACACGCACACAAGTGCTGGTGGAGGGGCTTCTGGAGGTCTCCAAGCCAACCTCCCATGCAAAGCAGGGTCACTAGGGTCCCCATGGAGGGCAGGTCAGGAGAATCCTCCCTTCTTCCCTTCCTCATCTGGGTATTTGTCACCGTGGTGCTTTCAGCGTTCATGTTGGAGGAAGGCATCTGAACTTGGATCCATTCTCCAGCAGGGCCCATGGTGTGAAAGCCAGTAATGCTTAAATGGCAGGGGAGAGTTCTACCCAGAAAAGAAAAAAAATGAGGGTTTTAACCAGAGAAGTCAATTTTCAGTTTGATACCTGCATGTGTTTGGACTCTGAGCTGAACAGGAGCACAAAAAACTGGGGATCAATGGTGGGACGTGGAGTGGGGACAGCTGGCCCATTGTACAGTGACAGTCACCTGCTGGGGACTGTGTGGGACTGGGGTGCTTTGGGGCAAGGAGGGAGGGCTGGCTTGGATTGAGGTGTCCCTTGGGTGAGATACTGGTGCAAGACATCCAGGTCTCGGGGAATGTGGTGGTCAGTTGTCCTGGCTGTCCCCTCTGCCCACACTGGAGAAACAGAGGTCACTCCCACCCCTGTGCCCACTCCACCAGCCCAAAGCCTTGCACAGAGGCCCTGTGTGCTCCTGCCACTTCAAACACAGCTCTCCAGACTGCTGGAGCCTGGATCCCAGCCTAGAGGTCTCCAAGCCCTGTGGATCCGAGGTCAGGGTAGCCCTTGCTCTGTGACTGATCACAGCACCATCCTGGCTGCTGCACAGCGTCACCTCCAGCCTCACTGCCGGGGCTCTGGAATCCCTGTCCTGGGGAATACCTTGCTCTGATCCCCCAGGAAATCCTGTTCCCCACATGCTGGAGCTACCTGGGTCACCCAGTGAGCCTGAGTCCCTGGCTGAAGGCAGTGAGAGGGAAGCTTGCCCCCTTCTCCCAGGGTTTTCCGTGTCTCTGCCTTTGTCACGTTGGCAGGACAGTTGCAGGCATCCCCTGCCAGATACTCTGACAGAACTTTCTGCTCTGACAGAACTTTCTCCCTGACATCTCCCCATTCCCTGCCCTGTCCCGTGGCCTCTGGACTGGCTGGTGCCTTGCAGCATCATGGTGCATTTCCCTGCCACTCTGTCTTCAGCCGCGGGTCAGGCAGTTAATCCTGACCCCATCACAGCCGCTGCTGCACAGGGTAACTGAAAATGCCAGAATTCCCTGCTGACCCTCCTATAATGAAAGCAGTTCCCGCCCCCCCGGTAACCTGACACTCCAGGGACCGAGATCTGTCAGGAGGGCTCCGAGGAGATGCTGGAAAGCTCCCAGCTGTTCACCTCACTTTTTCCCCTGGGTGATTCCAAAGTGTTGCCGGGGAGAGGCCACGGGCCGGGCTGGCTTTGCTCTCTCTGCGTCGTGAGTGTTTTCCAGAGCAAATGTTGACTCTGTCTGACATGACACGGGTTAGTGGTATTACAGTGATCAGAGATAGGGGGTTTGCTGCCTGTAACCTGACTCTCCTGGCTAAGCCAGCGGAGGAACAGGGAGCTTTGATTTTACTGGGATCTGAACAGCGCTGCCCCACTGGCAAGGAGTAGGGGCTGAGCCTTGGGACTGGCAGGTGAAGGGGGGCTGGCTGCAGAGTGGAGGGCAGATTGCATGGCAGCCTTTCAAATGGGTCTAAGGACAGTGAAAGAGAAGCTGTGGAAAGATCCTGGTGTCCCCCCTGCAGGCTGGAGCCCCACAGTTCCACCAGACACTCCCAGAAGATGCTGCCAGCAGAGTCTGAGCCCCTGGGCTGCTCCCTGCAGTGCTGCCCTGGCTGATGGCCGTGTTTTTTCCCATTTTATTCCCTTTACAGCAGCAGTCCAGCTTCCCAGCTTGCACAGTGTGACTGTCCACAGGTCACAGCAATGCTGAGGCTCTGAAATGGCCCTGGAGTGCCATGGATATTGTCCAGTGTGTAGCTGGAGGTGGGCTGGGTTCACAGCATCACCTCACTGAGAGCCAGAACCCAAACCCCTTGGCAGTGCTGGTGGCCCAAGAGTCAGGACCTGACACATAAAATTGACCTCTGCTATCAAAGTCTGTTAGAAACAAGGATACCCTGATGGGTCCCTTGGGATGGGATGAACCACGATATGCTGAATCAGAAAATCACAGAATCCCAGACTGGGTTGGGTTGAAAGGGACCTTAAAGATCATCTTATTCCGCCTCCTCCCATGGGCAGGGTCACCTTCCACTGGACCAGGTTGCTCCAAGCTCCATCCAGCCTGGCCTTGGACGCTTCCAGGGATGGGGCTGGTAGAGGTGGGATAGGAGGGAGATGACCTCAGGATGTGGAAAATGCAGGGCTGGGAGAAAGGAACAGCTCCCAGATGGGAGCTCTTGTTGAATAAAAGAGGAAGGTGCCCTAAGAGATGTCCTGAGGCTCCTGGTACTGCTCAGAGTTGTGGTGCTGTAGGCATGGGTTGGGGAGAGAAACACATGAGCTGCCAAAGAACCCTCAAAACAACTCAAAGACATAAAAGCAAGAAGGAAAATGGGCCTATTTTTCTCATTGCCCCAAAACAATTCTTCATTGTGTGATGCCCCCCGCTGCTTTTTGTCAGCTTTCTCCTAATGAATTGCCCTGAACTTTAAAGAGAGTTTTACCAATTACATGAATTTCGGATGCGTCGAGGATCTCTCACCCCACTCCCAGCAGGACTGGGTGATAGGAAATGCAGCAACAGCCTCATCCCCTGTTCAGCAGGCAGGTGCAAGGAGTGAGGAGCCAGCAATCATCTCCTCCCTTCCCTGAGCTGGGGGGCACAGCCAGAAAAACCCAGTGGAAAAGTGCCTGGTGGAGAGGGAAGAGCAGCTCTGCAGGGCTGGGCTGAGGCAGGGAAGTGTCACCTTGGACACATGCAGAAGAATATCAAACCTCAGTGAGGAGGTGGACGCTGCCTCTGGAGCTGAGAGATGGATCCTGGCTACTGGACTCAGTTTTGAGGTTTATGTTTGGAAAGGAGATTTACAAAAAACTGGAAAAGGTAGAGGAGGGAGTCATCAGGCTGATAAATGTGTGAAGTGCTCAGGAAACTCAGTCTACTTGGATAACAGAAAGATATCACAGAATCATAAGCTGGTTTGGTTTGGAAGGGACCTTAAAGATCCTCCAGTTCCAACCCTCCAGGGACAAAAAGGAAATATTTTCGTTATCTTTCAGTTCTTCCACAAGGACAAAATTCTGGTTTTGGACTCCTCCTTCATTTAGCTACAAAACCCAGAAAAGTTCCTGCAGTTGGAAACTGAAGTCCATAAATTTCAATCTGAAAATAAAAGGTGCCTTTTCGAAGAGAGCTAGAGGGAAACCTCCCCAGAGGCACGGTGGGCTCAGCGTCATCTGAAGTCCTTAAAGGAAGTGGGGGATGTGTCTGTAACATACTCAGGGGGTCAAGCACAAGTGTTTCAGCTATTTTTAACTCTGCCTGGGCGCATACAGATGTTCAGACCTGGGTGTTATGGAGCTTTTCCCAATTCTCTGCTAAACTGCAGTGTTCTTGCTCTGTCTCACTGCGCTGCCCTGGGTTTGGTGTGACCTTCTTCAGGTTCTCCTGTGATTAAAAAGTGATTATTTCTTCTGGAAAATTCACATTTTGTTCCTTCTTGTTTTCTTCCATTTCCTTCTTTCCCTTAATCCTTTTCATCATTTCCAGCAAGCCCCAAAGAAGCAGCTATTTGTATAAAAGTCAAATTCTGGCTATGCCGAGCCTGAGGCTTCACGGTGCAACCAACAGCCCCTTTGTCTGTATGGGAGATCAGGCAAATCCTTACATACAGAACCCAAAGCCTCTTGTGGAGGATCAGTGCTGGTTGAGCTGCCTGTGTGTGATGGATCTGTGCCACCTGGGCTTTGGTTTCCCTCAGCACGGGCTGCTTAAGTAGCCTCGAGGTGCTACTCTGGAGCTCCCTGGTTCTGTGCCCAGGGAGGTGTTATCCTCATGTCACGGCATCCACAGGGAGAAGCTCTGGCACAGGGAAACCTGGACATGCTTTCAGTCAAAGATGTAAAGCTGTAAAGAGAGATGTGCCTGGTTGGGATCCTCAGCAAAAGCTCTTTTTAAAAGAAAGAAGCAGCTCTTTCATAAAAGTGGCTTCAGCTTCATAATCAGGGCCCAGACCATCATTTTTTATCTCTTCTCCTTTTTTTTTTTTATTTTGGAAGACATGCTTTAAATGCTGGATGTGCCTCAGCTACAGTGGCTGGGAGACAGGACATGGTGAGGCTCATTTACAGGGATGTGTCAGAGAAAGAACGGGCTGTATGACCAAAATTGTAATTTTATATCTGGTGCTAATCAGAAAGACTAAAGGGTGCTCAACAGAGGGCTGCTAAGGGAGCCCCATCCTTGGAGGTTTGAAGATTCAGCTAACACAGCTTCCCTTCCCTGGTGTGGTGTTGGGGTCATCCTGTGGCCAAATGGGTTGGACCAGAGGTTCTGGGGTCCCATCCCAGCAGCGTTCCTGGGATTTGGTGCTCTCCTGGGACACAGTCAGTCAAGCAGGACGTAAGATCCCAGCTTTTCTATGAAGATGCCTTCATTGAAAATACGCTGTGTAGTGGGACTTGAGACCTTGCCTGGCTATGTCTGCCTTGTGGCATTGAGCCAGCATGGTTTGAGAGGACACTCTTGAGGTGTCTTCGAATCCCAGACTGGGCTGGTTTGGAAGGGACCTTAAGTTCATCTTATTCCACCCCCT
>VZTX01019017.1:0-60152 GCA_013400915.1 Pardalotus punctatus
ACTTTAAAGATCATCCAGCTCCAGCCGTGGACTGGGACAATTTCCACAAAATCAGGTTGCTCAAAGCCTCATCCAGCCTGGCCTTCCAAGGATGGAGCATCCGCAGCTTCTCTGGGTTACCTAGCGCTCATCACCCTCACAGTAAAGAATTACTTCCTTATATCTATCTTAAATTGACCCTATTTCAGTTTAAAGCTGTTCCCCTTTGACCTATCACTACATGTCCTTGTAAAAAAGTCCCTCTCCAACTCTCTATAATACTGTTCAGGTACTGGAAGGTGCAATAGTGTCTCGCTGGAGCCTTTTCCTGGCTGAACAGAGTTGGTGTTTATAGAGGAGAGTTATATACAGAGAGAAAGCAGAGTCCTGTATTATTTCCTGATTTTGTGTGCTCACCCTTCTGTACCCATCATCTTTTGCCTTATGCTAGTAACTCCTCACAACACTGGCCAGCATCCATCTGTACGATTCCAAACACAGCCCCATCCCTGACTCCTGCCAGCCAGTGCAGTACCCTAGTATTTAGCTCATATTATAGCTGGTATATAACTCTTATCTCAGCCTGTTCAACTGTGCTTCTGCACATGTTTGTGCTGATCTTTCCCTTGTCTTTCCCATGTCTTTCCCTTTCCCTTCTTCTTTCTCTTCCCTTTCCCTTTCCCTTTCCCCTTCCCTTTCCCTTTCCCTTTTCCCTTCAAGGCAGCTGTCATCAGCCCTACAGATGCCACAGCAGTATCCTAAGTGGCCGAGCCTGAGAATGAATGTCGGGTAGCAACATCAGAAATCTGTAACATAGCTTAGACTCTACAACAGAGACATCTCAAAAACTGGGTACGAGAATCCTGCCTCTGAACTTCCACAGCCTGATTCCCCTCCCTCTTTGCTACTGGAGCAGAAATCTCAGGCTTGTAATTAAAGGAGGGTCAAATTCTTTTGGATCTATGCCCAAGTTTTACTATAAAAACAGAAGCCTCTCAGGGCTATTTCAAGTCCATGTACAATCCCAATATCATGGGTCCCTGCATGGCCCTTTCCAGGGATACGTGGTACCATTCAGCTGGAGTCTCTCTCCCTTGTTGAGCTCTTGGTTTTTATTATCACTCAGGCACGGCTGACTAACATTCCTCCATTCATCTGTACTTCCGAGGGCAGCATCACTCCCAAACAAGCAGAAACCTGCTCTATTAAGTTTTCGGCAAGCTGCTAGAGCTGCGGGGCTGTAGCAGCTTCCTTGCTGCCCTGCATCACCAGCTGCATGTCCAGAGCCAGAATGGGGAATGTCATCGCCCTGGCTCCCTGATCACAGCTCAGCCCTACCAGCTTGTGCGCTAGAATATAAAGAAAAGGGGTTTTCCCTGCTGGCAAGGTAGTAATCCAACTGAGAGAGTGTGGAGAGCGTTTTGTCTGTGATAGCGAAGGAGATAGGTGCGATGGGAGCCGTGCTGGCGGCTGAGGTGACAGCAGAGGGCACGCTTTGCTGCCGAGCACACAGCCTGTGCACACAGACCCGGGCGTTGCTGGACTGCTCCCGGTCTGTGGAGCAAGCTGGAGGAGTGGGGGTAAAGAAGCAGTCACAGGAATTCAATGCAATTCAATTCAATCGTCTGCAAAGCCACATGCCCTGCAGCGCTGCGGCAGAAAGAAAGGAACCGAATTGCCTTTGCCACAGCCGAGCGGATGATGGATTTCTCTGGCTGGAGAACGAGTGCAAAAAAATTCAGAGCACACTGATCCCATAGAGGAGCTGGGGGAAGGGGAACTGGTAAATCAATCTGCGACTCATTCACTGCTCCATGCCTGTGCCAGAGTCATGCGAATGGAGGTCTGCCCTTACCCCTTCCCCAGGTGTTCCCTGCAGGAGACAGTCCAGACTTGTATGGAGCAGACGGACTTCCTTTCTCCACTCCCTCATCGTGGGTTCCTTCAGGTCAGCACAAGGTGATTTTCTGAACCAAAGCACATGGTATTTTGCCTTTAGATTTTCCTTGAAAGGAAACATAAAAAATATTCAGGAGGAGAACATCAGAGTGATTCTCCCAAACATTACCTGACAGCTTTGGTCCATTCAACATTGTATCTGTCAAGCAGGCTCAGACCTGATGGGAGTTCATTTTCTGTCCTTTAAACAGGCTGTGATATTTCTAGGGGAACATTCCCCCCAAAACCTTGTCTCTGGTCCTGCCTCACCAGCCTCACAACCTCAGCTGAATCCCAAGAGGGTAAAAACAGCCAAGGAGGATGTCAGAGTCTTTCTGAGGCTGCTCTGGCTCAGGAGCCAAGTCATCTCCTGATGGGGTGCATGACCAGAGAGAAGAAACCAACCACACTTTTGCTTTCCTCATGTAAGCTTCTGAAATTCAGTGGGACAAATCCAAGACATTTCCATCCGGTAATAATTTCCCTATTGCTGGGGGACACTGAGGTAGTCCCTCCAGAATCCCTCAGGCAGAGGGGGGAACAGAGGGAGAGACACCCAACTCCAGTGCTGCAAAGAGAGGTAGAGTCAGAGTCAACCTGGTCTTCCAAGACTTGTCCCCACGTGCCTGGAAATATCACAGTAGCCAATGAACATCAAAGCCAGGAATTCCCAATGTGACTGAGGGCCTGTGCTTGCCCGGAACCAGACCGTAGGGAATAGAACAACTCTAGCAACATTCCTCCTAGCCTAAAACCCCACTGAGCATTATTGCTCTGCTGCAGGATGCCCTGCACTGCCAAATGGCCAGGGAGGGTTGGCAGGGCAGGGCTGGGCTGGGTAGATGCAAAAATTAAAAAAAACAAAATGTGGGTGAAGATAGGGGCTAGAAAGGAACAGCTCTAGGCTGGAAATCTTTAATAGGGCTGGGTTCATGCACACAGAGGTGCTGCAGGTATCTGGGGAAGAATGGGGTTTGGAGCAGCCTGGGTTTGGGCAGGACATCAAGAATGGCCTCTCCAAACCCCTTAAGGACTCAAGTCTGATATCTTCCCCCATTTCATGGCAGTATGATCATACCAACTGCCTAAAACCAGTGCTGCCAGCCCATCTGGAACCCATCCATCTCCAACTGCACTATGCAACTCTGCAAAATCCCATTAAGTGTGTCTAAGTCCTGCTCACCCCACAAGAAGTTGTCAAGAAATAAGAAAGTGGGGAACTCGTCAAGGAGGCTGTTCCTGCACTGTGTCAACTCCTACAGCTTTCATCCCCATGTTGGTGTACAGGTGGGTCCAAAGGGTGGCAAATTGTGACACAGCTTTCCATCCTATGCAGCAGTCCAAGGCTGCACTCCAGCCCATTGCCATGCCCTAGGAAATAGAGATGCTGAACTTATCCCTCTGGCACATCAAGGCAGATCCAGAGCTGTGGCAGCCAAAGGAGGATGGCAGTTCAGGAGTGATGGGGGGTCCCAGTGTCCCCATACCCTCGGGATGACAAACTGAATGACGAAAGGGGTGCCAGTCTGGAGAGTTGCCTGCTGTGTGCCGTGGCGGGGGATGTTAGGTAACAGCTTCCAGTCAGTGACAGGGGAGTCTGAAATAACCCTGTGCTGCCTCCCATTTCCATCTCTGCTCCTCTCTAATGTGGAACACAAGCAGGCTGCACTGCCCTGGGCTGTGGGAGCTGGGATGAGCAGGTGGGGAGCTGGAGCCTTCTGCAAAGCTGGCCCAGGCTTGCACTGCAGTGTGGCACAGCTGAGCTCTGCCAAGGACGAGAGCCTGGGGGCTACAAAACATGTCTATTCCCAGTGCAAATAGGGTGGGAGAGCCCAGCTTGCTGCTACTGGCACTTCTGGAAAAGTGAGGAAATCACTGTTGCTGAAAGAATCCTTTCCTAGGAAACCTCTCTTGAAGGCAGGCAAGAGGGCCGGTATAGGTTTGATGCCCTGGCATCTGCTGTCTTGGCCATTTATCATGCCCACAACTGGCTCTGCTTCTTTCCCTGCAGGGGGAGAGAGGTGCTGGTCCAGCTGTTAACACAAGGTCTTGCTGGAGAGAAAAGCTCTGATAGTCATGGCCCTTGGGGACAATCTTCTCTCTTGGACCCGATCACTTCCCTTGGCCTTGGCAGGAGTCTGTGTCCTGTGCCCAAAGCAAGGGAATGTGTCTAAACCAGAGCAGGGGCTAATTCTTCTCCATCAGTTTCCCCAGAGCAAGACCAGTGCTAGAAGACAGAGAGAGTCCCAGGATCACAGAGCTTGGCCTTCTTCACGTCAGGCAGATGGGGAAAAACTGGCTGTAAATGCATCACAAGTAAACCCAACCCTCAGGGTCTCATGGGCTACAAATGAAGGCTTATTTTCTCATGATTGTCATTAATTTTGCTCCACAATTTGGGAAGGATGCAGAGGATGAAAGCTGTGTGAGGCTGCTAATGGCTGCACAAAGGAAGGGAGGCACCCTCCAGGGAAGGCAGTTGCAGTTCAGCCCAAAGTCCTACCTGGTCTGGAACCAGCAACCAGCACCAATTCATCTTGTTGGACTGTGAAAAAGAGCAGGAACACTTTGTTTCATGCTCCATACTCCCAGGTCAGCCTCAGCAAACCCAGCCAGCAGCACTAGGGTTGAAAGTGGGGCGGGGATGCACCTTAATTCGGCATGAAACAAAATGTCACTTTGAAGGTTCCTGGAGAGCTTTGTGCAGTATTTGTATTCTTGACCCCACAAGTCTTTGACTTCCCTCAGCTGGAAATTGAGATGGGAGAGATTCTGATACCCTTTTTTGGGTGACAGCAGAGCCCCTTTCCTGCACATCCTGCTCTGCTCCTGCCAGCTGGGCAACAGCTGAGGAGGCTGGTCCTTCGAGGGGTTTGAAGCAGTTTTTCCCATTATGGGCACTAATCAGCTCACATGGAAAGGCTGGAAGAGTAGGAGAGACCGGCCATCCCAATGGGACTGGTGCATCCCGTGGGCCCAGCAGGTCCAGTGACCCTTAGATGGGTCCCCGCGGGCTCAGCCAGGGACCACCACACCCCGACCCAGGCACGATTTATCATCACTTCCCGGAGCTGCAGAGCCATGGCAGAAGCCGGGGCACTTTCCCGGGGGGCCTCTCGCTGCCCCCGGAGCTGCCCGTAGGAGGGAATCTAGGAAAGGACCGGTGCCGGAGAGACCCACAGGGGGCGGGGGAAGCAGAAAGGACCCGCAGGGGTACTTCAGCACACCCCACCCCCTGCAGGAGCCGCGGCAATCGCCCTTAAGGGGATCCTTTCCAGCTCCCCGGACTCTGGAGCCATTTCTCACCCGACGGGACGGGACCCCGCTCCAGGGCGAGGGGTTTGGCAGAGCCAGTGGTGGGGGGTTTCACCCTTCTGCACGGGGTCAGAGCCGCGGGTGGGCGGCGATAGCCGGGACCCCGCACCGCCGCTCCAGTGGGCTTGGGGAGGAGGGAGCGGACGGGCAGGGTCGGGAGCTCTGGAAGGGCCGTGATTTGGGGACAAAACGAGTGGGGGGCCGGGGGCGGACGAGTCGGGGGGGACCGTGGAGGCTTGGTCGGCGCCGGGCAGAGCAGAGCATCCCCGGTCCCGTTCCCCCCTCCCCGTCCCAGAGACCCACCCCCGGCGGCGTGGGGCGAGGGGGGCGCCCCCGCCTTGACGTCAGGAGAAGGATTTATAAAGACGGCGGGCGGCGAGGAGATCCCCAACGCCGGAGCCGAGCCGCAGCGGAGCCGCCAGCGCCTCCCGCCGCCGCCTCCCGTGCCCGACCCGCCGGCGAGATGCTGTCGTGCCGCCTCCAGTGCGCCCTGGCCCTGCTCTCCATCGCCCTGGCCCTCGGCACCGTCTCGGCCGCCCCCTCGGACCCACGGCTCCGGCAGTTCCTGCAGAAGTCTCTGGCTGCCGCCGCCGGGAAGCAGGTGAGAGCCCCGCGACGGGGCGGACACCCCCGGTACCCTTCGCGCACCCCTCTGGGCACCCCGAAGCCGCGCTGCAGGCTCCCGCTTCTCCAGAGACCCCCTGAATCCCCGCTGCAGAACCTCCGTTCCCTGCCAGAGCCGCTGGCCCCCCTGCTGCAGACCCCTCCAGCTCCCTGCCAGACTTCCCCAATATCCCCGGTTCAGATGCCCGGTTCCTTTCTGCAGTTCCCCTGGTTCCCCGCCGGGGCTGAGCCAGCGACAGGTTGGGCAGCTGGTGCTGGGAGGTGAGGCAGTCCAGCTGGGTGCTGTGGGGAGTGAGGAGCGGGCACTGTTGGGGCAGAGGGCAGAGCCCCTGGTGATGCTCCCGAGGGTTTCTCTGGGTCACAGAATGAAGGCAGCTTACCCAGAGCACAGAACAGCGTCCCTATCCATGCTGGGGGACAGCCGAGGCTTGAAGGGACAAGGAGGAAAATACGCCCCAGTGAGATTGTTGAATCAGGATTCAACATCCCCTGCCAGCTCCCCCAAAGACCTTTCCCGTGTCACTTTAGCAGCAAGCTCGTGGCATCCTTGCTGAATACAGCACTGTGTGCTGGAGCAGTGGGAAGAGAAGGCAAAAATGAGTGCAATCCCTGTCACAGCCAGGACAGTGGTCTGTTCCCCACGCCAGGTAGAAGTCACAGATGCAACTGCTACATAGCAGCTGTCAGCTGGGCTCTTTGGAAAGCCAGGGCTCCTCTTCTCCCGCATCCTGAACATCTCTAACCTGGGCACAAAGTGTCTTAGAGGAACAGAGTGGTGAGCCCCCAAAAGCCAAGGAGTAATTGTGGTCTCTCTATCTCCTTCTCCCTCTCTCTCTCTTGTCCCCAGGAACTGGCCAAGTACTTTTTGGCAGAACTGCTTTCAGAGCCAAGTCAGACAGAAAATGAAGCCCTGGAGTCTGAGGACTTGTCCCGAGGGGCTGAGCAGGATGAAGTGAGACTGGAGCTGGAGCGCTCGGCTAACTCAAACCCCGCTCTGGCACCCCGGGAACGCAAAGCAGGCTGCAAGAACTTCTTCTGGAAAACTTTCACATCCTGTTAGCTTTTGAAACCCACCTCTCCTCCCCATCCATCCTTGCCCTGCCCTGAGCAGAACCTTCACCACAAGAGGCGATGACTGTAAATACACAATCCACAGTTATGGTGAAATTAAACAAACAAGGAAAATTTGAGTTTGATTTCCACTTGTTTTAATAAAACCTTCTGTTCCAATTGTACATGATTTGCTTGAGTTGTGATTTCTGACTAGTTCTTTGATGACATGCACTCTGCAACTCTTTCAAATGTACTATTTTTAATTCTCTGTTGCAATAAAGTTTATGTTTCAAACGGTGATGCTGAGGCTCAGTGGTCAATGAGAAAACTGAAGTTAGCTCACAGGCTGCTCATCTTTGAAATGCTGCCTGTCTCAGGGCAGCAAACACTGTCCACATCCACACATAAGCACACACACACAGTATATCATAATGTGATTTTTTTTTTCTGTGGTCTTACTAAAGAACTGGGGCCACAGTGATATTTTAGATATCAAATCCCTGCAATTGTGGCTGAATCAAATCCACAGCAATGGATCTTCAAGTCAGTCTAGAGGATTTACACCCATCACCAGAGGCATCACTAAAAATCTCAGCTGTGTGTTTCAAGCGATGGGGATGATAAAAGTGGTTCATGATACAAGTTTAGACCACACATCTCATTCCCTCCTCAGCCGCAGACACTAAAAGGTTTTCTTACCTGGTATATTTTACTCCTTGCAGAATTCCCAACAAACACTGCCTCTGGGATTCCTTCAGAAAGTTTCCTTTGTTCTGCTGTGCAGGGGGAGGTTTCACATCCCTGTAAAGCTGAGACGTTAACCCCATGACACCAGCCCCTCTCTATCTAATAAACTGGTCACGGCAGTTTTTCTACCCACCGCATCAGGGTAGGAGAAAGCATTGTGAGAAAAACATTCTTCTCTCAAAGGAAGATAAATTCTTCATGCTTTTGCAGAGTCTCAGTGTTCTGGCCATGCTGGTTTGTGCCATGCACTCACAGGCGAATTGGAGCTGTAGAGCAAGCATCCTGCACAGGGGACAGGTGCCACTTTGATGAGAAATTCATCATTCAAGATTAAAGACACCAAAAGTTTTTAGCAATCATATGTGAAAGAAGGGTGAAAAATGGGGGATCTTAGAGATGTTCATGGGTGGGGGACTGAGCAGAAGTCCAGTGGAGGTGGATTCTCCAGCTGAAGGCTTATCTGGTCTGTGCTGAACACAGCCCTCTGTGGGGCATCATTTTTCATGGCTCATCCTTTTTCAACCCCTGGATTTCTGTGTCTGGTGAAGCTGTGGAGAGTGCAGGTTTAACTCATCCTTGGAGGGTGGACAGGGCTGCACCACTGGGAAAAGCCTCCAAAAAGACATTTGAGAAGTGCAGCTGATGTAGATCAACAATCAGCCCTAAAAAGCAGGTAGGGTAAGAATAGGACCCTGTTTGAAAGTGTGGAGACAGACTCTGTGAGGGGAGAGCAATGGCTCCAGTTCACATCTGAGTCCTTCGCTGCTGTGGAGCATCAAGAGAGCAGATTTTAGGGGATTCAGTAAAGCAGAGACCACCCCATCCCTGGCTGCTCACTCTTGTGTTGACTGAGGCTCCTCTTAGCTTTCAAAAAGCAGCTAATTTTTCCATGCTCAGACAGCCTCAAGAGAGCAGCTACAGGAACAGGAGGGGGGTGGAGGTGCCAGGGGCTTGAATATTCTTGTGCGCAGAGTCCATCTTTCATGGGTATAAATAGACCACTACTCGCCTGAGGCTTTTCCCCTTGTTCATAATGCTCAACCAGTGCCTCTGAAGGGAGTTTAATCCTGCCAATTGCTGGAGTGAAACTCATCCCAAATAAGGATGAGGATGATCCTCAGCCACAAGCAGGAATTAAAGACAGTGATTCACAAGCTACACCAGCCTGTCTCAATACAGCTGATGTCACATCACAGCAGCTTCTGGGAAGCTTAATGAAGATGTACTGGTGAAGGCATGACCTCAGTTCAGAGAGAGAAAGACAAACCTGCTCCTTCTGTCAGCTCAGGAGTTCCTGGAGTTTGGGGAGCTGGCTTCCAAGGCATTAAATGTAGTATCACCACACATAATTGCACTGTGGCAGCGCCAGCAATCCCAGATGCTGGGAGCTGTACAAATGCAATGCAGGAGATGGTCTTGTTATGCCGAGCTAAAAAGACTAGAAATAAAAAGATTTCTTTTTTCCCTTTGATAGGTGGGAGTTATGGGCTAAAGAGATTAAATAACTATGTTCAATCCCTAGACAGAGAGTCATGGAGCAGTGTTCCAGGCTGGGAACACTCTTGCTGGGCAAGGCTGAGTCTGGGATGAGCACATAGGTACGGTCAGCTCTCACAGGCCAGAGCTGCTGAATGGCAGAGCAGTTTCTGGGAAAGATTTCCAGGTGACATTCTCTGCAGGTCAGAGAGGAGGCTCCATGGAGGGACAGCCTCAGCACGGGTCTGGGGGAGGTCAGGGGTTGTGATGATCCACACTCAGATGATTCATCTCCCCTCTCGCCACAGGCAGACCCCGAGTAATCCCCCTCCAGCAGGTGCCTTCAACCTGGTGATTCATCTGAGGCAGTGCAGGGAAATGTCCAAAAGGAACTACATAAAAAGGCTTGAAACTGCTGCCTGAAGAGTTGCCCTCAATGAAAACCGGAAAAAGTTGTGTAAGGCCTGAGAACCCACATCCCCTATGGGAAGTCAGTGAGAAGCTTCTCAGCCATCCCCAAAGGCAAAGCTTCCAATGATGCTGGGGGTGACTCCTGATCTAGCAAGCAGGCCAAGATTGTATTTTATAATTCTATATTGGTAAAAATTGTTCTAGTTTATAAAAAAAGCAAGTCTTCCTTGGTCCAGAAGGCTTGCTGGTGACCAATAGCTTGAAATGATCCTAGCTGTGCTGCAGAGGAAGTACCTGTGGGACCCAGGTTTCATATCCTGAGTCCACTCTGGCACCATCAACTCCTTCTGGCTCTGCAGAAAAGACCAAGAACCTGGATCCATGGGCACAACTTTTCTCCCCCCAGAACAGCCTATAAGCTGTTCTGTGGTGCTTTTGCCTTTACTCTGCCTCCGTGGCTCCTCACAAGTATTACAGCAGCTGATTGCAGCCATTGGGAGCCTCTCTGATTCCCAGACCTCTGCTTTCACCACAGGAAACTTCTCTTTCATCCCTCCCAACTCCCAGGATCTCCAGGGAGCAGCAGAGCAGCCCCCAGCCCCTGTGTGGGTGAGCACCAGGCACTTGGACAGAAGCACTCACTGCTGCAACTGAGTTCTAATTCTCAGCAAGCAAAGCAGCAGGATGTTTATTGAGCAGGGCGAGAAAAGCTATACCTAGGCAATAAAAGTTATTATGATAAAGGAACAGACTGTACTCTTTGCTGACTGAACATCTTCTGACTCTTTGTCAGCTTATCACCAGAACAATGCAATAAAACACACTTTTATTCTTTTTTTCTTCACTTTTGTCTTTGTTTTATCGGGGAATTATGGGTTATTTTTTCCAACACCTAATTCCACTTCTGAGAATAGCTGTTTGGCCAGATAATGTCGGTATCTCAGAAAAATTTTTGTATCCCAGTCTTAGGAAACTTACCCCCTAAACAACTTGTAGAACACAAAAAAACTCTAACAAAGTCACAAAAAAACACAAGTTCTATTTTCCTTATATGTAAAGTATAAATGACAGTTTGTGCCATGAACTATTATTTCCAGTCTCATCTGATAAAGAAACACACCTGGCCATTCAATTTACAAAAATAGTTAACGAAGGTCCTCAGTATTTCCTACAAAGATATTCCTTGAGAAAAGATAAAATAATGCAAACCCAGGCTTTGTTTATCACCTAGGCTGGCTGCTGGACGAGAGAGAGTGACTTAGTCCCACATACAACAGCACAGCATCCCTCCCGATGCTCTCCCGTTTTCCTCCCTCTCCCCTGCAGCTGGCTCTTGCAGCCAGCAGCCTGCTGTGCTCTGTGGTGCAGAAGGATGAAGCACTCCTGGCCTCCAGCCCTGGAAAGCATTCCCAGGAGGTGAGCTGAGAGATGCTCTGGGCCCTCCGTACTCATCCCACAACCCCTGTTAGGAGATGTCCCAGGCACAGTGCCAAAGCCAGTGATTCCCTCCCAGCGCGACAGCAGCCTGATGCTGCTCTGCCCCAAGGTACAGCATTTGCTCCCTTACACAAAGCTCTGTGCACTGCCTTCAAGGAAAATCTCTCCTTTTGCTCATGACTGAGGTTTAGGAAGGAAAAGGATCTCCCTGGAAATTGGCTGTCACATTTGCAAGGCTCCTTTGTAAATCTTCTCTGGCAGCTCTTTTCTCCTGTTTTACTTCTTGTGCCTGTCAGGGTTTGTGATTCTTCCCAGAGGCTCAAACACAAGATTTCTCTCCCTGTGTCTCTGCCCCCCACAGCAGTGTGTCCCCCAAGGGTGACATGTGGGGGGACATTGCAGAACCAAGCCCAGGATTGGGGTGCTCTGCAGCCAGCAGAGAGAGCCAAAGAGCGCAGAGAGCCCTGCTCATGGTCCGTGTCTATCCCAGCAGATGCTGAGGACGTCGGTCCTCTATGCCAGAGGCTGTCCCACCTCTGGCTACGACCTCCCCACAGGGAGATGGGCTGCAGTCAGAGTTCTTGCAAAGAGGGACTTTCCATGGAGCAGCACTTTTGGGGGGGCAGAGCTGTGTCAGGATGCAGGCAGTGTTGTTGCACTAACAAAGACCTTTTTTCCCCGAATTAAGTGCCAGCTTCTCATTTCTAAAAGGCATTTCTCATGTGGTAGTTGCCAGTTTTTTACACGTCAGAATAAAGTTTAATAATATGAAAATAAGTTAAGTGTTCTACCTAGGGTTAAATGCAGTGGGTTTTGTCCTAATGGCAACCTATAAGAAAATTCTTCCAAGCAAACCTTCCCTCGGCATTTTTTGGTTTTCATCCTTTCCTTATTCACTCCGCTCTTCTGAAACTTGACAGTCTAAGCAGCAGTAGCAGGAGCAGAAGAAGGAATTGGCCTGTTCAAAACAGCTGGGGATCTTCCTGAAGAACATATGAGGATGCTGGGTCATATTGCAAAACAGGAACCTGGCAGGTCAAGAGTTTCTTCAACAATGTGCTTCAATGAGAAGCCTCAGCATGGTTCAAACACAAGATCTGAAGTATCTTGTCAGCTTACAGAGAGGCACCCTTGAAGCCAGAGCCCACCTGCCCTCAAGGAGGAAATTTCAGAGTGGTGGATATGGCTCCCAGACAGTGCCTCCACATGCAAGTGAGCAAGTAAGCAGGCTGGTCTCCAGAAAACACAGTCTCTTTAAACTGGAAGATATAATCCAGTTAGATACGAACCTTGAATTCCAAGCCCTGCTTATCTCCTCAGACAGTGATGACACATGTCATAACGTCACCTCCACCATCAATTCCCTTTTTTATCACATTAGCAGTGGTGATACTGACACCAGCAACAAGGCAATGAAAGAAACTGAGAAGATCCTGAGACAGAAGAACAAAGTAGAAGCCATGTCTGGGCACATTAATAAGTTCCTTGTAGCCTGCTTTCAATCAATCAAGTTTATCAACCAGCAGCAGGAAGCAGATAAGAAATGAGGGAAGGAACAAATCATTCTGTGATGTAATTGTGTCATCCAGGCCCGTAACTCTGTCTTCCAGGAGAAGAAACTGGCTCAGGAGACCTTAGTGGAAAGGCTTAAGGATGTGATGAACAATCTCTTTACCTTAATGCTAGAATTCCCAAATGGAGACATAGAAGAAAATTGGAAGCTAACACAGTCATTAATGTCCTCATGGAGAGGGTGTTGGAAAAAGCTGACCAGATGTTGATTTTTTATGCCTTGCTGAAGCTTCTCCAAGGCAGCCTGACTGCCATGGGCCACCCAGTTAAGTTTTCTGAGCTGCTGGCCAAGTGCCTGTGGAGGACCACACGACTTCTGCCAGGCACCATCAACAGCATCAACCTGGATGCAATCCTGCTGGATGCCCACATGCTCCTGAAGACTTTCCCAAAGGAAACTCTAAGGCAGCACACAAATAAACTCCTAATGCAGACCCTGGAAACTGTTGCATAATTTGTGCAAGCTGAAAAAAATGAAGATGTGGACCACCTCACCCTGACTGAGGATGCAGCTAGCTCTGAGGTGGAGGCTTCCCTCCAAAAGACAGTCAGTCTGACTGCCAAAAATGGGGCAAATTAAACAGCTGTAGGAACAGGAGGGGAGGTGCCCAGGGCAGCTCAGAGGGTTGCAAAGCACAAAGCAGGTGATGTTTTAGAGATTATTTTCTAGAAACTTTTCTCCAAATAGAGTTTGAAGGTCTAAAGGAGTTATAGGAATGTAAGAAGAAATGGCCTGGGGAGTTGAAGTATTTCCTAGCAAACCTCTCCCATTTTTTGCAGAGCTGTGTGAAGCAAAGCCTGGCAGTCCCCCAGACAGAGCAGGACACCAGAGAAGCTTCCTCCTCCTTCTCCCTTGGGGCATACCCTGAGGTGGAAGCACCTCCTCTTAGATCCATAGAGATCCCAGGAGGGTCCAGAAGGGAGAAGCTGATGCCTCCTTGCCACCTGGAAAACCGGCCATTCACCTGCAGCATCCACACAACCTTGTAAGCAAAACAGCCCACAGCAGACTCCCTGCCAGTCAGGTCCCCTCGAAGGATGCCAATGTCATTCTTCTCCTTGGGTCGTGTCCCTGGGGGCAGGAAGAACCACCAACAGAAATAGCATCAGGACCTCAGAATTACCCAGGCCTCCTTCACACGTACATCAGTGGGCAGATGTTGTGAGCCGCAAACCAATAAACTCCAGCATAAATAACCATGTGAGTCATCTCTTTTTGCACTTTGAAAAAAATATGGTGGGTAAGACTGATAACTTGGGTCAAAACTGAGCAAAACTGCCCAGGGCAGAGAACCAGTTGTGTGCTGACCCTTCCTGGACAGCCTCCACAGGGATCCTGACATGGGATTTTCCAGCATTCTAACATTCATGGTTAGCAAAGTATCATACCAACTGTGCCCTGGTTCCCAGCTGAGGGAGAGATCAGGGCATCCAAACAGCGTCGCCACCTTCCTGCACATTGACCACCAGTCACCTAGGGAGCCTGTGAAAGACAAAGCCTGCTAGAGGAAATTCATTAGGGAAAGTGATTTGTAAAAGTTGCAGGTTTCGCTTAGGTAAAATCAATACACAGACTTTCAAACCCACTTTCACTTGTCAGACTGAAAGAGTTCGAGAGAGCAGAGTTGCTACGGATGACTGCAGAATGCCAATGCCTCACCCCAGCCCATCCATCGGCTCCGCTTTTCCAAGTACGCTGCCATTCTCATGTGAAATCACCTTAATTTGTCTTTAACACCCCTCTTGTCTCCAAGTTCTTAAGGTGGGAGTCCTTAGCTTTGTGTCAGGTATAACAGTAAGCATTTCAATGGTGCTGCCTAAATTACAAGGCTTTTTTACTAATAGACAATTCAGTCAATTACAAAATGCTATTAAGCATTTGTGCTCAGGCAGAGCGAGCTAGGTGCCTGGTGAACATGGCAAACCAATATTTTTAATTAAAATAAGAAAAAAGGAACACACAGACTGATTACCAGCCAACAAGAAAATTACATCCTGGAGATCTCAAAGTGTAATTACCCTTTCTGAATGGCCAAAATGACTGGTTTGATGCTGACTATAATTCTCTCTAATGCTACTGCAAAATCATGGCCACACTCTCACCTATCCCATTCATCCAGTGCTGTACCTGCCCAGGGGCTGCTCAAGTACCCATGAAATCATGCTTTGGTGCTCATGTGTGATTTCCACCTGATTTTCTGGCTGTGTAGCTGGAGGATTTACAATGAGAACATGGCTGATGCCTCTGGAGGTTCTGTTCTTCCATTCCTTCCTTCTCTGTCCTTGTGACACCTTCTGTTTTTGTGCTAAAGGACATACCTGGAGTGAAGCTGTGTGACTTGCACACAACATAATTGGCTGCCCTGTATGTGGCCTTCCAAGAGCAAATTCATATCTGTGTTGAACTCTGAGGTCAGGCAACTGGATGTGCTGTTCCAGGAGGCTTCCTTCTGTGCTGTGCTCCCTTTTTCCTAGTAGCAAGTGCCCCATGAGCAGCCATTCCTGGAAATGCTCTGTACAGATGCCCAAACACCATTCCAGTATAGTTCCCTGGTAAGTCTGTCCATCTACTGCCTTGTCGCGTAGCCCACACAAAAATTTGCCCAGTAATATAATACTCTTTGCAAAAGCCTCCCTGGCCATGTGCTCTTACCAGGCTTCCTTCTGCCCCACACAGCAGCTGCAGTGCTGCATCTGGCTTGCTGCTAGAGGAAAAGCCACTAAACAGCTGACAGAGCTGATATGGAGAGGCCACACACTATGTTGTAGCCAGGGGACACATGCAGACTCCCTTTCTATAATGCTGAAGGCCTGATCCATTCCTTAAGAGTTCCAGAGATTTTAGAAAATGGGGGAAAGTCAAGTGTTTAGAAGCTTTGCAATATTTGCCTGGCAGGCAAACTGTGCATTCATGCTACCAGAGTGCCTCAGAACCCTTGCCAGCCATCAGAAGCCTTCTGCAGTGGGTGCAGAGCAAAGTCAGAGCAAGTGACAGTCTTTGTCCTGCAGATATTACATGTGACAGGAGAAAAATGCACCAGCAGAGATGCCCTGGAATCCTACAGGAGCAAACAGCCTCTTGAATATTCTCAGTGTGTTCTCACAGGTGCCCCACAGTGCAGCCCTAGAGCAGCACTCAGGAGTGCCCTGAGCATCCAGATGATGATTTCTGTGAGCCACTCGTGCTTGCAGCTCCTTGCCCCTGGCAGAGAACAACATGCAATGGAGTGTCTTGGATCTAGGTGCTTATCCTGGATCTTGCACCAGAGACAAAGGAGCAGGTTCCTGCTTGTGAAGCAATGGTTAAGGAATGGGTCCCAACACACAGGATGATGTTTCTGCCAGCTCCACAGGCTGAGCTTTGCTAGATAGCAGTTCAATTTTGCCCACTCCTGCCTCCCAGCCAGACAGTCCTCCAGGCTGTTCGTCCCCACCACAGCCCTGGGGAAGGAAAAAGAGAAGAAAAGCACCCGGGTCAGGAGGCAAAGAAGGAGAGCTGCAAAGATCTCATAAGGGAAAGCTGACCTGGTACCTTTTGCTCTTTCCTGGTTCAGTCCTCTTCCATTTGCTGGAATCACAATCAAACTGCGGTCTCAGGAGATAGCAGGGTCAGGGAGATCAAGGAATTATAAATAAATACAGTATAAACAAATCAATCAGAGGGATAAAAACACTCGACAGAGACACACCAATTAAAAATATAATAATCCAGATAGTGGACATTTATTTTAAATGGTGCAATTACAGCTTTTAATCATCCAGGTTTAAATTAACAGCAGCAGTGAAGTGGCTGCACAAATGTGTTCTCTGTAATGAACTGATATTAGAAAGCCAGCTTGGTTTTCTCTCCCTCTCTCAGGCTAATTCTCCCTCCTCTCATTGTAAAATAACCTTTTGGTGTCATTTTCTTGTAGAGTCTTGAAGATGAAGACACAATATTGGAGCTAAATTAAATCCCCTTCACATATTTCTCTTCTTTCAAGCTGTAAAAATTGCTGGTATCAGTCATTCAATCTCTAGTGCTGACGCAACCACACTTGAGGAGAACATCTGGGGGCCCCAAGAGTCATTATAGGGAAAATAAAATCCTATATTACAATCAGTCAGCAATTAAAAGGCAGGATGCAGGAGGGCAAATCCTGCAAGATGCTGAGCAGGCTTGATAGGGAAATCAAATGTTAGACCTGTGATGCTCTGGGGCTCTTTTCTTCTCAACTAAGCCATTTGAGAGGAGGTTAGAAAATTTCTACGTCTGCTCCTGCCCAGCACAAACAGTCTTGGAAGCAGCTTGTGTTAATCTGAGTCAGTGCTGATCCAGAGGTAGCAGGTTTTGTACCCACTGTCTGCATTTTACAGGGCTGTGGGGCCAATCTTGCCTTGGCTTGGGATTCAAACAGCCATGGCGTGATGAAGGCAACACGCAGCTTGAGCCCACGTGGTTACAGTGGGTTTGACTCAGGCACAGGCAAGTCAGAGACAGGAAAGCTGTCTGCCCCTGGCATGGCTCTCACTTAGGAACATGATGGGTCTGACCTGCCCTAGGCAACTGTCACGGTCTCTCTCCCACACGTGGATCTCCACCTGCCCTTTAAAAGTGTCCTTCCTACAGAAGAGCCCCATGTCTGCCAGACAAGATGCTGAGGAGCTCACTGCAGAGATGGAAGTGAGCAGAATTACAGGCACATGGCAAGTGAAACTGTTGAAGGCAAATCCTGTCAGACATGGCTGTCCTGAGATGGGTTTGAACCCTCAACCAAGTAGAGGCAATTCTCCAGTGCCTTCTAAAGTTCTGCTGGTCTGCAGCCCCTGCTCCCTGCCAGCCTGCAAGTGCAGCTCGGCCCTGACCCTGCTTTTGCTCTGTCCCTGCATCATCCTCTGCACTGCAAGAGTCACAGCAAGGAAGAAATTGACCCAAAAGTTCCTGAACTCAAGACTCAGCTTCCAGCAATATCTCACAACTCGTGCTGGTGACAGTGCAGTGCTGGTCCTGCTTGCAGTGCTGGGATGCTCCACATCTCTGCTGCATTGGCTTCGAGACTGCAAGAAAAGGGACAAGAATTAAAAAACATTTTTAAAAGCATTTTGGAAGTATGGAAAGATTTCTGTATGGGAAATGCCCGCCATAGAGGAGAGCAGATGTGTGACTCTGTGTGTGTTTGGATGCCTGCACTTGTACTTCTGCGTGTGTAAGTCACAGCTTCTTCCAGAGCTGTTCACCCACTCCTGAATTCCAGCCATTGGCACCAAACACAATTACCCACCTGCACCCACAGTCCTGAGCACATGATTAAAATCAGGAGCCCTTTGGAAAGAGAATTTCATCTCATTAGTGCCCAACCTTCCTCTCCTTCCTGTTTACCCAAAGGGTGTGCAAACATACAGCTAGAAAGCAAGAGTCACGCAGCCCTCACTGCTGTGGTGGGCACTGCAATTACCTGGCATGCACATTAAGATTAATAAATATTAACTTTGCTTATGTTTATACTGTCCACCTAAGATGGAAACAAAGCGCTTTACTACTTAATCAAATTAGAGCTATAAAATTATTTCCCTTTTAGAAGGTTCATTTCTGTTTGGTTGGCAATTAATGTTGATGATTTGAGTCCCATCTTTAAAGTATTTTGAAATACAGAAAATGGCAGAAGTGCAAGAGGGGTTTAATGGAGTCATAGCACACATCAGGTAATAAAGCATAACAGACTGTGTACTTTGAGTATTCTAATTATTTGAGAGTTGTTTTAAAAACAGAAAACCAACATGTGAAAACTGTAATTTCATTTGAATTAATTTTTTCAAAGAAGCAGGGAAAGCCAAACAAATAAAAAAACCCAAAACCTGTTTTTTGAAATGTTGCTTTCCAATTCCCTGCACCCAGGCCAGGTCCCAGGCAGACACTGAGGTGCAACTTTTTCTTTTTGTTTTCCTCTTGCTTTTCTCTCTTCAGGATGTGCAGGACAGGGATAACCAGTTGCACACTGAGTCCTCACACAATCACTCCTGCGCCATCACTGAAAACATCTCAAGGAATCAATGCACTTTCTCATAGATGAAGGTGCATTGTCCTACCCCTCTCTGAGCTGCAGGGGACAAAATCACTGTCATTGCCTCACCTAAGAGACATGAAAAACCCTCCAAGACCTTTAGCACAACCAGTAAGGTATCAGCTGTACCTTAGTCTGGGACACAACTCTCTGGTGAGGCAAAGTGCATCACAAAATCTTTAAAGTTAGATTATGTTGCTCTGGTCTCGTCATGTTGCATTTTTAATAGCTCCAAAAGACAGAGTTTCCCACTGTCACTGTTTTACTACCACCACAGAGAAGACAAAATTACATGGAAGAGGCTAAAAGGCTGGTTCCCAAGAGGAAGCATGGCCAAATCCTTGTGGTCTCCCCTGGCATGACTAGTAGTGCCAACAGTTTAGCTGGGGCAAACCTGTCCCATAGAGCACTTATCCTGCTGCTCATATCCAAGCACACTCTTTCCCTGGACAGTTGCCTGCGGCTTAGTGACTTCTGCCCCATGGCCTGGCCAGCGCTGGTCACAGCCTGTCCCTGCCCAGGTGACACCAGACAGCTTTCACAGTCTCAGCCTGATCAGATCCAGCACCACCGCACAACCAGTTGCCTTGGGATTAGGTCAAGACCTTTGTGACCACGCAAAGAAGAGAGCAGTGCAGAATCTGGCCCCAGATCTGGTGGCCTGGTTTCCAGAAGCACAGCTCTTCTCCTAGTGCAGTACATGGGTTGCTTCACCAACCAAGTCTATTTGCAAGGCAGTACAAGCCAAGACAAATTTGCCCCCAAAGTAATAACTTTTCAATTACCTTCGTTATGCCTTGCTCAACACAACAGCACAGCACCTCTTGAGGGAGCAGCTGAGTATTTCTCTCCAGGGTGCACATTTATTATTTTAAGAATCATTTAATTTTCCATCTGAACAAAAGGGGCGAATGTAGGTCCTGAATGACTCCAGGGCCCCGTTCAATACCTTGCTGTGTTATCCATCACAGCAATTACACATGGTAATTCATCTCTGAGAAACTTCGGTGCACAGACCTGAGAGCATTTGACGTATCTGGCGTGGCTCAAAACTCTGGGAGCCAATGGAAAGAAGGTATCATGACTGGGAAATGTGCCATTATGCCCAACAAACTCATGCAGAAGTTCTGTAATGGGCTTTTAGCATACCAACAACCTGGAGCCTGGCTTTCCTGCACCTCTCCCAAACTCTGGTTTCCCATAGCACACACTCATCCCTGCAAGTCCCATAGCTGGGACTTGCAGTGTGTGTGTGGTGATGTTCTTTACAACGGGTTCCCTGTTGGGTCTGACAGTGAGAGAAATGTGACCAAATGCCACCACAGCAAATAGCCCAGCAGAGGCATCATTTACTCTCAGAGGTCTGCATGTCTATCACTCCCTGAGGCTGGCATTGATCCAGTAGCATTTGCAGGAGTCAACACTCGGGACAAACCTCAGAGAGAGCAGCAGAGTTCCCTTTGCCTTCATTTCTTCCCCATTGCCACGACTGTTGTTAAAGCAGCTCTCTGGCATTTTCCTGGATACAGAGCACATCCAGGTATGACCCTGTTCCTAGCCCTCCTAGTTTTTGAAGAGCAGAAAGCAAGGGGAATTGAAAGGGTAGAAATTACAAGCAGACCTGCATAATGCATTGGTGAGTTCTCCACAGAGCTCACGGGAGACGATGTGGAAGTTTGGCTAATTGGAAAATCATCTCTGTCAGGTAAAGGGCTGCTCCTAAATTATCACTGCTCAGAGTATCATTACTAACAGGGGAACAGAGAACAAATACCTTGTGTTTGCATTCTTTGTTCCTCTTTTTTCTCTATCCAGCTGGCAAATAATTTATTTCTTTACAATTCCCATATTATCACAAGTCTGGAAATGCCTGGCTGCTGTCTCATTTAGCAAACAGTCCCTCATAGTGCCAAAAAAGCATGTGTCGCTCAGCTCAGTTAGGAGAGAAGTGTGGCAATGCTCAGATGCTGACATTATATCCAGTATCATCCCCTATCAAATTGTCCAAGAAATACAGCTTTTCAACAGTCCACCCGAGGTGCACTGTTTTTGCTGGAAGTGTGTGCAACTGGGAGTCATCTCCTCTGCCTGTAGGAACAGGAGCAATCCCCTCTCTCCCTGCTGCTGCTCTCTGCCTGGTGTAACACTGTTTGTGCCTAGAAAGGCGAGAACAGGTGTGAAATTTGGTTTAATTTGGAAAGAGCACATTTTCTGCCTATGATGAGGTCCCACATCCTCTGAAAATACCACGTACCAAGTAACTGATGTCCTGTATGACCAGTTCCTCCCACTTCTGAAGGTTTTGCTCTGTGCACCAAAACATTTGGCTGGGGTATTTTAAGCCAATACTTTGTTGTCTGATACAAACCAGGATATCACAGTCAGGTAAAGGTTTCCCAGACTCCACTTAGGTTTACAAGTGGACTCACCTTCTCCTCTCACCACCTTGGTGCACTTCTGCCACACACAATTTATCAATGGCTCAGTGAGACAGTGTCAGGACACAGGTCCCTTTGCCAACAGGGTCCTTGAGATGGCCATAAGAGCCTCTTTGCTGCTCAGCCTAAATTTTGCAAGGGCTAAATCTGGATGTGTGCAAATACAAAACACGAGGCATTGTAGCTCTCGTCTGCCTCCATCTCCCTCTTGAGAAACAAAGCACTTAAGTCTGATTGTGTGGACTGGCTGCCAGCTACAGGGATGGCAGCAGGGTAAGTTGCAGAGCAAGAAGCCTAGCAGATTTTTCTAGCAGTGTCAGGTAGGCTTTTTCCAGGAATACCAGAGCATTCCAGCACTGCCAGACGTGGAACAGGGAGAATCACTGTATTTTGTTAGCTTTGACAGACCAAGGAGCTGTGTAGAGATGCTGATCTCCCTGAGCCTTGCACAGATTAAGACATGGTAGAGTGAACTTTCTTCCAGCATCGTGTTTAGAGAGTGCTCTTTGTTTCCTTTTGCTGGTGATTGGAGTATAGCCACTATAAACATTTGATACCATGCAGGGTACCCAGAAATAACAAGAAAATAACATGGCTAATTAGCTTTGTGGATTATTTTAACCAGCTCCCTCTGGAACACCCTCATTGAACAGGGTTAGATTTCGTCCCTTCCCCCTACAACAGAACCTTACATTTAATTAAACTGGAAACCTGGCTCTGCCTGGCTCAGATGGAGTATTTCACCACTTATATCATCTTTTCAGATAGGAGACACTGCTGCTATTACTCAAGTGCAGAAGTGGCTGCTTTGTACATCCCCTTTGGGAGGCTGCAGCTCCAGCCACCTCAAACAGTGGCAGACCAAGGCAGGGGCACAAATCCAAGAGTAGAAGCACTAATTTCCATGCCTTGTATAGGTAAAACAGTGCTGTCATTGAACCTTGATTCTTTCACCTAATTGGAGAGGCTAAAAATCAAAAATTGTCAGGCGAATGGGACAGAAGAGATGGGTTCAAGCACGGATCTCACAAGGATACTGAGCTTTCCGAATAGCTTACTCAAAGAATGATGTCAGGCAGTGTTTGGAGGAAACAGGATGACCATCCCTTCCAGACAAGGACATTCAAGGCAAGGGAATTGATATAGTTAACAGCCAAGGTGAAATTCCACTATATAAAATCCTCCATCCCATGAGCTGATAAACACATTTTCAAAGAACACAAAATCAAGTCCCTCCAGAGAGGGAGGGATCATCCCATGGGTAAGACAAGATACTGGGCTGAAAACTCAAGCATTTCATCTGGACCACTCCCTGATAAGGTCTTAAAATGGGAACATCATAATGTTTTTTTCCCCAAAAATATTTGTTTATTTAGATCATAAATTCTTTAATGTCAAGATCTTGATCTTGTCCTTTTTTCCATATTGTCACCATTTGTCACCTTATTATATGCTGTGTCCACCCACAGATAGAGACTGTGTCTGCCCCAAGACAAGCTTTGCAGAGGGCTCAGTGGCATCCTGGAGCTCTTTTTTGCTACAGTTGGATTTGGTTTCCATGTTAGACTAGCAAAAATTACATTTGAATCACATAACCATACAAAATTTTCATCTTCTCAACAGTCATTTCTGTGTGACAGGCTGAATTCCTCCCCTGCATCTCTTCTTAAACTAATGTGGAGCTTTTCAGACAAAGACTTCAAACTAATTGTGAACAGCAGCAGGTTAATATGATCAAAGGAGCTAATAGGCTGTCATATGTATTTATATGATACAAGCTCCCAGATTCAAAGACAGGATCAAGAGATTTGTGATAAATTGCGCAAGGATTATTGGCTGCCTATTGTGCGGCAAAAAACTGATTTGTCTCTGCTCTGTTGGAAGAGGCAGTGGAGTATTTGCCTGGGCTGGGAAGTTGAAGTTTTCTCAATAACACTGTCCAGCTTTCCCTCTCCACTACAAACACCAGAGAAGCTGGGTAGTGGCATTGCCCTGGCTGAGATCCTCGTGCAACAGGGAAGAGAAACAACCTCAGATGTGACCAGGTTTTGCAAAATTGGGAAGGTTCTCAGAGGCAGAGGATGTCTGCTGAGCAAGGGACACTGAGGCAGACACAACAGGAGCAATGAGCAGAGGCTGGCAAGGAAACTACTTATCAAGAAATGTGGGGTTTTTAACTGGAGGATTGAGCAAATTTCACCTAGCAAAAGCAATGGAATCATCTGGCTGTTTAAAATTAGTCAGGCCAAGGCAGAGGAAAACACCCTGATGCAGGGATGCTGCTCTAAGCAGAGTCCAGGCAAAGCCTAACAGGTGCGTTCTATTTACCTTGCAGAAAAGCAAAACAATTTGAGTAGGACAAAATGAGAGAAGCCCATGACAGAAAAGACTTTTTTTCCTTTTTTTTTTNAAAAAAAAAAAATTTTTTTTTTTTTTTTTTTTTTTTTTTTTAAAGAAAGAAGAGGCATCCAAATTTCTGGTCCAAACCAAGCAGGTGAGGGACGTGAACTCTGGTTTCCTTTTTCCCTCATGCCAGTCCATCAATAGAAGAGCAGTGTGGAAACCTTATATTTTTTTCATTAAATTCCACAAAGCCTTCTCATTTTTTTTTGCTTTCTAGTTCTAAAGTAGAAAACCATGACTTCTAAACTCTCCCAATGTTATTAGCTTGTAAATACTGTTTCAATTGAAATTATTAGTTTTAGTATATTCACTCTTCTTTTTGGTTTGATCTTTAAAGCTGTATGAGATGTATACACATTGTAAACTGCGGGTTTGTTTTAGAATCAAAACAGATGAAAAATGGAAATCATCCAATGCCAGCACATGAATACAGAATAATTTGAGCCTCTTTTCCCTAGACAATATTATGCTGAAATTGATATGTTTTGGAAAAAGATTTTCATTTAAATAAAAATAGTGTTATTTCATCCAAAACTGTAAAGCTTTTCTGGCCATTTCTATTAGGGGCACAGCTGATTATCATCTCCCTTCTCCTGGCATGACTTTACCAAATACAGAGGAATATACATCTGCAGCTGGGATATGACAAGGAGCTGTCGCTTGCAGCAATACTGGTGCAGCAAAGGGGGACAGTGGGTTCAAGGAGAGGGGAGAGTGTCCCAGTGCTCGGTGTGGGTTTGTCATCTCCCTCGATTTTTTACCTGTTCCTATGAGAAAGAAGACAAAGGAGAGCACGGGGACAGCAATACGCTGTTGTGACCTTCTGATGTGCAGAGCTTTGCAAAGCTCTGCAAGATCTCCCCAGGAAAGATGCTGCTTAACAAAGCCTTTGCATGGCCTGTTTATTTCACCAGCAGATTTGTGGTTTGGCTCCAAAATAGCACTGTCTCAAAAGAGAAAAATAGTCTGAAATTTGTCATCTGCTTAGAAAATAGAGAAAGAAAGAAAAGTGAGAAGGAGGGGAACATGTGCCTTACTGATATCCACACTGCATGGCCCACAGTGCTCCCCAGGTCAGCTCCAAGACATCCCAGCATCCTGCATGGCCAGATGGTATTAGGTAATGAACTCCTCTTCCTCTAACATAGCTGTAATTTCTGCAGAGGGGTACACAACCTTTGGACATGAAAGCCCATTTCCTGGAAACTGGGAGCACATCAAACATGCTGATCCTTTTTGGGGAAAGAGAGAGAAGGGTCATGTCTTGGGAGGTAGGGAAGAGACCAAAGCCAGTGGGATGGGAGCCTTGGTGTCAAGCAGGGTCTAAAATATCCTCTTCGCATCATTTTGGTTCTTTAATTGTCACCAACCACAGAGGAATTGATTGAGCCCAGCAAGGGTCCAGAAAAATAGATAATTTCTCACAGGCATCTAAAATTCATGAACGCGGTGGTGGTCCTGTCACACCATTGCTATGTTGTTCCATGGCCCAGAGTCTCCCTTGAAGGGCAAAAATATCAGGGGTAATTTTTTTTTTTCCTGAGAGCGGAATACATTTGGGTTGTTAATGCATGGATCACACTTGAGGCAGATCCTCACCGAAGGGCCTAGAACTTGCCTCAAACCGCGTGTTGTAAATTAACTCTTAATGTGATGAATGTATTAAAGGGCTGTAAGGCCTGAAGGATGTGCTCGGAAACCCGACGGCCTGATTAAGGGCTTGATTCATAAAAGCTTTACGCACCATTTGCGCAGGTTTCTTTATTGGAAATGTTACTTGGAAAGAGCTCTTGAGTGGCTTCTTCCCGGAGAAATGGGGTTAGGAGTCTGGACACGCAGGCTCACGCGTGTGCTTGCAAACATATGTCCTTGCAGAGGCAAAGAGAGGGAGTGGACACATGCAGAGACCCACAGGCACTCAGTACACGCTGCTGTCACATGTGGCTGCTGGCCCTGAGGTGAAAATACCGAGATGTTTTTGTAATTGCTGAGCAGCGCTTGCACAGAGACAAGGCTTTTTCTGCTTTTTGTACTGCCATGCTGAAGAGGAGAACTGGGGGTGTAGGAGACGGTGGGAGGAGACATAGCCTGGAGAGGTGACCCAAACTGACCAAAGGGGTATTCCAGACTGTATGACATCCTGTTCAGTATAAAAAGTTGGGAGACGAAGAAGGAGGAGGGGTATGTTTGGAGTGATGGCGCTTGTCTTCCCCAGTCACCACAGTGTGTGATGGGGCCCTGCTCTCCTGGAGATGGCTGAACACCTGCTAGCCCAAGGGAAGCAGGGAATTAATTCCTTGTTTTGCTTTGCTTGTTTGAGCAGTTTTTGCTTTCCCTATTAAACTCTCTTTATCCCAACCCACAAGTTTTCTGGCTTTTACCCTTCTGATTCTCCTCCAGATCCCACTGGTGGGGATGTGAGTGAGTGATTGCAAAGATCTTGATGCTGGCTGGGGTTAAACCACAACACCTCAGTGAGACTAATGAGATGGTGCTGAGCCAGGATGAGGTTGGAGAGAAAAACCCAGAGAAATTATGGAAAACATTTCCAAGAGGAAAAGCTCTGGAAAAGGACCTATGCTGTGTGGGGCTGGGAGGTGTGGATGGGGACCCTTCTCTTATGCCTCATCTACACAAATTAGGGGGTTTCACGTTACAAAACGGTTCTGGCATCTCATGATGTAGGAACTGCACTGGAGCATCCCTGGCAGGGTTTATCTCAAGGAAAGTGGGATGGAAGTCAGCTACAGTGGTGGAGGGGTGTTCCCTGAGCTGCTGGGCACAAACAGCATTTGTCCCCAGGGGGCTGTGACCAAGGCTGTGTCTCTGCAACCAGAAGGGACAAACCAGCCTGGCAGCTCTGTTACCTGGGCTCCTGCTTGGGGGAAAATCTGACCTTTGAGGAAGTAATATGTTTAATTTCCACACCAGCTGCGTGAAAGGAGATATATGCCATTTTCTATATCTCGCAGATCTATAGAGAGGAGCAGTCAGAAAATTGCTGGAGGATAAAAGATAATTCATATTAAACATGTCATTCCAGGGGGATCTGGATGAATCAGGTTTTAAGTGACACCCCACGCTGATCATGACAAACATCCCACATGCAAAGCAGCCCAAGGAATTTTACAGCCTTTACTTGAATATCATACACTGGGAAACAAGGAGAGTTTGCTGAGCTGTGAGCATTGAGTAAGGCTGTGCTCTGTGCTGCTTCTGCCCAGTGCCATGGATTGAAGGACAGCCTCAATAACAGCTGCTCTTGCACTAACCCTGCTGACCCTGTCAGAGCCCACAATTTCCAGGCAGCATGTTTAGGACATGTCCTACTTCTGTACAAATCCCTGCCACCTTAGGCAGGTTTAAATTGGTATCCTGCTAGTGTCAGTGAGGGTTCTGTGGGATGCAGTGAACAAGTCACCTTACCTAAAACCTTCATGATTTCATCCTGCTCAAGCCTTCTTCTCTCCCTGCTAAGAATCCCGGCTTTTTTATTGTCTCTTCTTAAGGCAGCTCTCCCATCTCTTGCATTACTTCAGTCTTCTCTAAACACTCTACATCAGTGCAAAGACCAAGGCTGTCCACAGTGCTCAAGTGCAAACCCAAACCCACAGCAGGGTTTGGACTCAGGGTCTCACCACCCAACTCCTGTGCCAGCTTCTTCAAACCCAGGGCATGGCAGGCATTATCATTGGTTTGGGCAGTAGGAACAGATCTAGTCTAGTCCTTCAAGTTCTGAATTAACCAATATTTTATACCCTAAATTCCCCAATGCAACACAAATATATTGTGCTCCCTTGTGTTTGAAACAGAGGAAGCTGCAGAATCTGTCCTCTTCATTTCACCCAATATGCCTGGATGTGCGCAAAGCCAGAAGCTCTTTTCATCAAAATTTAGTGATGACATTTATCCTGATTTTAATTATAACATGCTACTGTGAGTCTGCTGTTAGCAGGATAAAATAATGGCCCATTCAATCCAAGCAGTCTGCTTGATCCCAGAGATGTTTAATCAGGCATCAGCAACTGTACCTGAAATCATCATATTAGCTATATGGCAACATCCCTCCTCTCAAGATGCTGCAATAAGAAGCCCCCATACAACAGGAGGGGGGTTTTATTTGAAGGGCATAAGGGAAATGATGGATTTTTCTGGGTTTAATCTCAGCATTTTTTGCTACCAGCATTTGCTTTGGTCTCACAGCTGGTGTCTGCCCCAGACCCCTGGCATGTGTTGCACCCACTGCAGTCATGTCTGACCGTGAGTACCAATAAGTGAAAACGGAGGAAAGAGGAGAAATAAGTCAAAGAATAGCAAATCAAACAAACAAAAAAAAAAAAGTGATTGCTCATTTATGGCATTGCATTTAGGGCTGTCTCATAGGAAAATGTTCTGTCAGGAATTTGCTCAGCAGGCAAACATGGGGAAGCAGCAGCCAGGAGTGCAGCACTGGCTGTGTCCAGGCTGTAACTCCATGTGCCAGGAATGATACCACATAACCCTGCTATTCCTCAACACCCTATTAGGTCTGTCCAAGGCAGCTCCCATTTGGGGTGCAGAGTCTCTGAGCAGCCGAGAGAGCAGGACTGAGCCAGCAGAGAGGTTTCCCTAGACAAGGAGTGATCCCCACGTCTTTGTCCCATGCAGCCGGTGCCCAAGGTCCCTGTCTTACTCTCCTCCACCTGTGCAGTTCAGAGTCAAGCTGGAAAAATAAGAAACTGAATGATGGTGAAATGAAAAAGACAAATTAGTTTCCCAACATTTATTTTAATAATAAAAATAAAAACTAATTTTAAAAAAAAAATTCATCTGGCAATTTTTAAGTAAGCCTCAGGTTTTTGAAGGAGTATTATGTTCATTTTGAGAATGTACAAGGTGAGCAGGGCAAACTGGAGGGCTTCTCCTGAGAGCTTGTTTACAAAGCTCCTTCTTTTCCATCTTCGTTCTTTTTTCCTGGCAGCATAAAGCCGCAGTTTAATCACTGTTTGCCGAGGAACAGCCACAGGAAGCTCTGCTCCCAAGAGCAACAACCAGAGACATTCAATTTTGAAGCTGCCAGTCAACAAAAGGGCATGAAGTTATTAGCTCTGAAGGCTCCATTACCTGCCGGTTCAGACCCCAGACACCATCTTTCATAGATTTTTCTGGGGATTCCCATTTTGATTACAGTTAAAGGCCAAATTACTGCTAGGTGGTTTCCAAAACATCTGATCTCTGGAAGTATAGTAAACACAACTTAATGTTCAGAGTTAGTGCATTTTGTTAAAAACAAGCATATTAACAAAGTAGCTGTGTGCAAGGACGTTTCCATCCAGGTATGTGAGTGCTGTTAAGGCAAGCAGATGAAATGCATAATGATGGGAAATATTGTGGGCAGATGGGGCTGTTTTGCTTCTGGTGTCCCCTGTGGTCCCCAGTCATCCCCCAGAGCATCTCCTGCTCAGTCAGGGGATTCTCCTCATTTCCCAGGGTGGGTTAATGCCAGAAGCTCCCTTCTGCAGAGGATGGGTCTGCAGGGGCAGGACAGGCAACACCTTATAGGAACAGCAGGAAAGGTCTGATTTGAGCATTGAGGAGAAAATAAATAAGCGTTTGCTGCTTAATCCCTGCTCCAGCCAGGACTATTTCAGATTTTCCACTTTAAGCTGCAGGAGGATTTATCTCCCAAACAACTTTGAACACCTTCAAAAAATGCAGGCAGAAGCCACAAAATGATGGTGTCAGGCAGACAGAAGTCAGCAGATAATGGGTTGAGGAGGGAGAGTGGGTTCAGTCCCTGTCCATCTGCCTGTCTGCCTACAAAAGTAAGTGGATTAAATGAAGAAAGTGAGCAAAATCCCCTGGAGTGGCAAATAAGGTTTAAACTGAGTAGTTCCAGTACACACCCCAGTCTCAGTGGTTAATAGACTGGGGACCTTTTTAGTACATTCCTCTTGGAGTATTTCCCTTCATTTTTATCTTGAGTAATCACATGGTCCCCAACCCTTTCCTTCACAGCACAGCATTAATAAGAGTTTCTGAGCTGCAGAGGCTGCTCAAAGCACAGCCTCCCAGCCAAAGTACAGGGCTATCATTTTACAATTTGCCTGTGGGTAATGGAGTAAATAGAATGGAGTTCATATAGTCATGATTTAAAATGAAAAATATCTGTATTTATGGGCATAAAGGAACGTGCTCACAGATATCCTCTGCTGTGAATCTCTACATATCAGAGCCGGGTGATGCTGAGCAGCTGGATGCAAAGATGCTGTAGTTAAGAAGCGGTGGTGGCATCTGGACAAGATCTGAGAGCAGGGTAAGGATCGCAGGGAATTGTAGAAGCACCGAGGCAGGCTCACCCACGCTGGAGGCAGCTCGCTGCCTCTCAGGACTTCAAACAGGATAAATTCACAGGGGGTCCTTCCTCTGCTTTGCATGCAGCCGAGGAGTAGGAACAATGTCTTCAGGGAGCAATTCGGAGATGGCACCAAGCCTGAAGTCCTCCTCATGCTCTGACAGATCCCTTTCTCTTTCCAGTGCCCATGGAGAAATGTGGGGAACAGCCAGACAGCACAGCCAGACAAGGACAAGGCAGCACCTGGGTGCAGAACTGCCTCAAACCACCACCATGAAGCTCAGCACTGGAATTGGCTGCTCTCCTCTGGCCTCCATGCCCTGGGTAAAGCCTCACCAAAACTTCCTTCAGGACCTGGGAGAAACCTCTGACAGCACCACCAAGCATTACACATCATCTGAGAGCCATAATCTAGCCTTGCTGACACATTAGGCAGAGTTGCTATCCAATTTATCTCTACTAATCTGCTCCTGTATAGGTCTGTAAGATAGAAATCTCCAAAGTGAAGGGAGAGCTGCCAGAAAGCTTTTGAATTGACTGTGGGTTGTTCAGCTGTTTTAGCACACTATCATCCTAAATTGCCTGCTGCTCAGTGCTTGTGCCAGCTGCCCTAATGGCACTTCTGCACCACGCAGAACTGGAGGCTGCATCCTCCTGCGTTTATGAGAAACCAGGACATTATATGAAGGGCGAATAAAACATCTCCAAGACCAGTTCTTAGCACCAGGGATGTTTTATTTGCTAGTCCATGGGAGAAAGTTTGGAACAGCAGTAGGGATGCCCCAGGGGCTGAGAAGCCAGACACGCAGTCATTGCTAAAGGCCAGTAGCGAGCCCTGGATCATGAATTCATGGAGCTGATAAAATGCTGCTGGCAGCAGAAGGAGGCTCAGTTAATGGGGTTTGGCCATGGTTTGGAAGGATCTGCCCCAGCATAGCCTTTAACTGCCATTCAGAGACTGAGTTTTGAGAATAATTTGCTTTTATGTTTTCCAGTGCAGGGAAGAAGACATTCCCCATGCCTGCATGGGGTCTGTCCAATGGCCCTGCAATGGTCAGAGCTCCCCAAGACCATACCAAGCATTGGCTTCATCAGAGAGCAATATTGCTAAGACCTGGAAATGTAGTATTTTTCAGGAACCTCCCTCAAACCAGTCTTCTTTGAAACTTTTTTATTAGGAGACAAGTTGAAGCCTGACTTCTGGAAGCCTGTTTGCAGCCAGTGCTACAAACAAAGCTATTGAGTTAGACAAGTGTTGCCTTGAGGAAGGGTTTTTCTCTGAAACTCACAAAAATGAGCTGTGAAAACCCTTGTTTTGAAATACATCAGTGATGAAAGTGTCAGTGAGGAAGGGAAAACCATGCAGGCCCTTCCTGCACAGGGAGCAACAGTTCTTCACTCAGGCTGAGGGGGATGACTGTGGTTCTGCTTGGAGCGGGGTCAGAATGACTCTGAACCCACCTGCAGTGGACCAGCCTCTCACTCTTTCATACCTGTGTGTCCCAGGCAGCCCCGGGCACAGTTTTGGGGCAAGCAAGGCATTTCCAGCATTCTCCTTACACAACATGGGCACAGCAACACAGAGGGTACAAGGGAGCTGCCAGACACTGCCGGCCTTAGATACAAACCTCCACAGAGAGCACAAAAAGGAATGAAATCACCCTGTGCCCAAGATGCTCAGTGGACAGCTCAACACAGGCAAATCTCTGCAGCAGGATGTGCGTGTTGTGCTCGGCAGACACGGTTCCTCCAAGTCTCATTCATCCTGGGTGGCTGTGACCCACTTCCCTGCTGAGCCTTGGCCAGACCATGCAGAAGGTTAAAAGTGGGGCTCTGGGAGGCAGACCAGCACTCCCATCTTGCTGCACAAAATGTATCATGCCGCAGCTGTGGGTGGGAAGGGGTGATCTTCCAAGTCATGATCAGGAAGAAGATGTGTCTGTGTTGCACCCTATCTTCTGATGTGCTGGGCTACAAAGGCATCCCACATCCTGGTTGTGGGTTGCCGGTTTTTTGTTTCCTGCAGCCTTCAGCCTTCCTCAAAGTCTTGTCTTATTTAAGCCAGAGCATATTTTACCAGGAAGACATATGGGAAAGCTGCAATAGCTACAAGGAGCGAGCCAATACCTTCATATATCTCCTGGGAGATCACTGCTTCTGTTGGAGGGAGCAACCTTATTCACAACTCCTCGACTTACCCAGATCAATAATTCTCCAGCCTCCGGTGCCTGGTAGAAACATGGGCTCTGGAGATAGCAGCAGAGACAACTCCAACTCACAAAATATTTCATTAAGCCGATACCACAGAAGGATGGTGTCTCTTGCTGCAGGGATCACTCGGTGCCGGCTGGTTGGAGCCACAGAGCACCCAGCCCCGTGTGCCGCTGCACAGAACTGATGCATTATATTATTTCAGAGGCTGTTGTAGTGGAGAGGAAACAAGAGTGTCACATTAGCAGCAAAGGCGGGTCATCAGTGTAATAATTGAGTACAAGAGCTATCCAGTGGGGGGGTAATAGAATAACAAGCAATCAACAGCAATACAGGGAGAATAAATTAAGCAGCGTGTGTCTGCTTTCATCCAGGCACAATTAATGTCATTAGTCCTGAGAGATGATCTGGCTTTCTGCAGAGAACTTGTGAGACAGGTAACTGTGCCTGCACCCAGTAAGCAGCTCCAGCCCCCACTCAGCCCCTGGGGCAGATGTGTGCCCATGGCTACATCGCCCTGGATGGACAGCATGACCATGCCTTCCCTCTGAATGTTCCCCTCCTCACCTAAGCACAACAACCCAGCAAAGTTTTGGCTGAATCACTCATTGCAGCAGTTCTCAGGAGGTTGTGTGACCTTCAGACCACACAGAGCTGTGAATGTCCATCAGCTGTAAAAGACCATCAGCAAGAACAATAAAGCTATGGCTGAAAAGCTCTGGGTCAGATACCAAAACCCAAGGTATCCAGGGCTCTGAATTTTATCCCCAGCTTGAAAGCAAATATATTTTTCACAGGGTGAAACAACCTGTTTACAGCCTCTTCACTCCCAGCCGAACAGTCAAATTGCCTCTTGCCTGCTAGTTATATTTGTCACCTTATAAATTAATCACTTTCAGGCTGCTCCTCAGCTAAAGCTGTTAAGATCTGGAGAGTCTAGGACAGTTTAATCTAGAGTAAACAACTCTGCAGGAGCTCTTCTTATTTCTGCCTTGGTTTTCTTTCTTGCCTCTATCACAGAAAAAAAATTGGTTGTATTAATACTTTCCTGATGTTTCCTCTCAGGAGCAAAACTTCAAAGTGATTTCACAGTCTAGCTCACTCCTGAAAAGAAATAAATCATGAAGTCAAAGAGGCTGGTGGTGGAGTCGTGGCAGGGATTGTTAAAAAAGCTGTTTCCAACTTTCTCATTCCTACCTCACTGATTAATGCAACACAGGAGGAAAAAGGCTGCAACCCAGCACACACAGCACAGGGACCTTCAAGAAACAGTGGGGCTGGGACATTACTGACAATAGGCAAGAGAGGGACTTGTGACAGCCACGCAAATCATCCCTTTGACCCACAAAATTGGAAAAGAGGACCTATTTTTTAAATTATTTCAATCTCTCACAAAGGAAGATGCCCCGAGTAAAGTGTCTGAATAAATATTTGCACCACACGACTTGATAGAAAGAGACTGGCTGCATCAGGCTGCAATTTGGAGAGTGCGGTATGCATGCAGCTGGTGGATGTGGGAGCAGCCTATCTTTGGTCATGGGTGATCTTGTAAGTAGGATGCTCTGAAGAAGACCAAAAGTTGCCTTTTGTTGTGAGACAGAACCACCAAAGGGGTGGGCTATGAGAAAGCTTTATGGTAACAGCTCAACTAATGGGTTGAGCAATAACAAGGCTGAGGCAGAGGCTGTACTGATTAGTGTACTGTCAGTGCTGAGGCCTCCCACACAGACAGCTCTGTCTGCCTTCCCTTCCTTCACGCACTCAAGGATGCCACATTCATTAGCGTGTCTGCGCTCAGCGCCCTCCATCCCTCACCCAGTGTCCTCTGCCTGTTTATTCAAGCTTAATGCCAAGGCAAATAATCCTCCTACGAGGCATTTTTTCACACTCCTAGCGAGAAGCTCTGTGCTCTGGGTTAAAAGAAGCAACCCCCATCACTTCTTCATCCTCAAGGGGGCTGGGGATGGCAGAGTCAGAGCTGGCTGCCACGCTTGTCCTGCACTGGGGGATGTGTGACTTCAAGTGCTCCAAAGAAGCATCACCACCAGCTCCAGGCAGTGCTGAGATGCCTGCAGGGAAACTTTCCTCCCATCTCATAGCTGTCTGACTTTGAAAAGGGTGAGTCTGGCCGTCCATCCTGCTAGAGTTTGGACTAAACAAGGGTTTTGAGCAAAACGCTTAAAGGGACTGAACAAGGGGTTTGAGCCAAGGCAGTGAGGACTCAGTACTTAATGGAGAAATACTGTTTTTAAAGCGATCATGCAGTGAAATTCCCATCTCTGCCCAGCATGGCCTGGGGAGTCTTATGTGCTGTATAAATGCAGCAGTGGCTGTTTGAAAGACCCGTTGTCCCAGCAAGAAAAAAGGAAAGGGGACATGTCCACCTGACCATGGGATGCAGAGACTCCAGGGCTGGGGGCAGGAGGGGAGCCCGGGTACTCCTCACCTGTAGTGTGCACAATGAGGGGCATTATTGGTGCTCAGCAGAGCTCAGTGAGTCTCTAAAGCTCCCTGTAGAACAAGACCTCCTTCTATTCACCTCCATCCTCCTTTTACTCAAGTAATATCCAGAAAGTGTAAAATTATCTGTCTCCCTTCAGTGACTGCCCTGCTTCATCCATCTCCCACCTGGGAATGGTGTGAATGCGGCTGCTGACATGTCATTTCACAGAAAATCCTGAAAAACAACCTCCCCTGGAGTTCTGAGATGGATTTGGGTCAGTCCCAGGGAGATTTTTACTAAGGGATCTTCAGAGTTCCTGGCACCAGTCCTCATTAACAGAGGCTGCAGCAAGTCACCGCCACAGTGCCAGGCTCCAGGGGGGACCCAGTGAAGACGAGGCAGCTGCCTCCCCTGAGCAAATCCAAGGTTTTTGGTACAGGCAGGGCGGCATTTTGAAGCCTAGATGGTGCAGGGAAAGAGGGGGAGAGAAGGGAGAAGCTGGACAGAGAACAAGTGTGCTTGGGGATGGTTCAGCCAAGATCCTGGAGAGACATGCAGGGGGGGACCAGGAGGCAGGGGATGATGGATTCAGGAAGCAATGCGTTCAGAGGATGCTCTGGCTTTGTTTCAGCATCCTAGAAAAGATCTGCAATAGCATCCCAATGGTTAAACAGCAGCCAGGCTCATTTCCTTGCTCTGATGTGTCTTTATGTAAGGGAGCCCGGGATGCACAGCATGTGCTGGGGATCTGGAGGTGGGAGCCCCTCAGAAATGAACTGTGCTTTCCTCTGATTGCCACCTTCAGCAAGAAAATTGTCCTTTCAGTTCTAATTTAAAAAATAAAAAAAAAAGGAAAAGATCAATATATGTGTGCACATAGATATAGAAAGCAATTGCAGCCCCCACAGAGTGAAAGGAATAAATAAAGAAGTGGGAGAATGATTCAGTAGCAAAGGCTGGCTATGTGCGTGCCCATTAGCAAAACTTGGAGAGGAACAGGGCTAATGACATTGAAATAATAAAGTCATTAGAGTGAACAGCCAGAGCCGGTGCTTACACCTGTAAGTGCTGCTGAGTCTTTGAGTAGATTAAGTTCATTTTAGTGGCCGTGGCTGCCTCTTCTAAAGTAATTATTGACAGATCCATGAGCTGTTTGCTTTGCATTTAGTGATCAATTAGTATGCAAACACTCTCGCCTTCTCAGCCAGGCCTGTGGGATGTTTCTGTAGTTAATTATTTAAATACTTAGGTGACAGGATAACGGATTTCAGGAATTTTGTTGTATTTAAAGCCTGGCTGTGCTCTGTGATGTGGAAACAATCTGACTCTCGTTTTAAAATTTCCATCCCAGCAAGAATTTGCTCAGTTAGAGAGGGGAAGTATCTGCAGATGCGTCATTAAGAGCATGCAATAAAATGGAGCATTAATGCAGTACTCTGAGCAGGGAATGAGTAGATGGGGAGGGCAGGTTTGAGGGGGAGGAAGAAAGGGGATGCCAGGAAAACTAGGAACTTTCTGACTCAATGCTGCAGTTAGTAAGGATTTTGAGGAAGCACCCACGGGAGAAGACCTGGATGTGGTGGTTGTAAGAAAAGGATCCTCAGCAGGGTCAAATACAAGCATAAAGTATAAATACAGAAAAACTTAACCCTGTTTTTTCTTGCTTGCTGCCCCAGTGTGATGGTCTTTTAGGGGCTTTGAGCACAACCGGTGTATGCCCCTGAGAGCATGCCAGGCACTGGGGGACAGCAGGAGCTGTGACATTGTGCTGCTGCCACAGCACCAAACACCACAGGTGTGATAACAGCCAGAACAACAGCCTGCCTTGTTAGGCAGGGATAAAGCTGCCCTGACCAAGAACTGTCCCTCTCAGACTGTCTTGTCTGGCAGAATCTCGGTTTTGAAACAAAACCTCTGCCCCTTTATTTGTGGTTGAAAAGGAAGACACAACCAGTCCAGCCCAGCAGCACCCAATGTAAAGATGAGTGTGCACTCGGAGCCTTGGTCAGTGACTCGCAGGTGGCTTGGCTGAGAGATAAACCCATGCTGGTGTGCCTGACTGCAGGAATCTGTTCTTTGGGAGAGAAGGTGCTGCCATCCTGGGGAGTGATGTCTCATGACACCACTTTGGGTGGAGCTGCTACTCCCAAAGGAGGAAGCCAGTCTTAAACACCAGTCATGGAGAGACCTCAGAGAGGAGTTAACAGAAGTCAGATGATGCTGAGCCACCACCTGCAGCCACATGTGCTGGGCCATTTCCCTGTCTCCCTGCCTAGGTGGAGCTGGTATCCATGCAGAGACACCCATCTCTCCTGGAGTGGACGTTCAGAAAGCCCAGCTCTGTGCTGGCATTTTGGCTCTGGCCTTTGTCAATGAACTCTGTGCACAGGGGTGGGTTTCTCACCCACATACCAGCAGAGAACTGCCGTCAGCTAACCCTGGATCCTGGCAAAGGCCTGGATCCACACAGTGCTGTGGCTGGCAGGGGTTCCCCTGTGCCAAATGATGCAGTAACATGGGCCAGTTTGGCCTGTGAGCCACCAGCCAGTGTCACCTCAGGGAGGTCCCCTCAGCCTCTGAGCTGCAGGTCAGCCAGCTCCTGCTGCAAGCCTTACTGTGCCCATCGCCTGGATGAAGGGACCTGACAGGGGAAGGACCTGCTCTGACCATGCCAGAGCAAGGTGGGGCTATCCAGCCACACACCACAGCCCTCATCAGCCACATCCCAGACAGGTGCAGAGCTCCTCTCCCCACGGTCTAGATGGATGAACACAGCAAACCACAACCAAGCAAACTCTCTGTATCCCATTATCCATCTCCTAAACCATCATGTCCTCCAGTGCAGCATTCTTTACAGAGCAAAACAGCATTGATTTCAGTGCCAGTTTTCCAGCCCTGTTATTTATTTAGCCTGAAAAGGCCAGTTTGCACGCTTCTTCCCTCTCTGCTTATCAGTCAAGGGATGTTTACACTGTGAAAAGCATCTGTTAAGACAACAGCATCTTTCTCCATAGTAATTTATTGTCCTCAGAAAAAGAGTGGGGCAGTTTAGTATCTTGTTAACGAGTCTGTCAAACTGACTGTGATGGCTGGGGAAAAATACTAAATAAAAAATGGAGTTTATATTGAAATCAATGGGTGTCTAACTACTTTTTAAAATGGCATTTTTCCCATTGGGTGTCGATTAAGCTGTCAGACTTAATAGGCCTGTCCCAGAAAAAAAATATATCTTCAATAAATAAACGGCCTAGATAAATACATTAATAACTGGTATGTACTGAAGACTCCTCTGTTGGTACTTGTTATCTTTTTTTTCCTCCTCTCTCAGGTTTACATAACTGTCTGAGAGCTAAAAAGCATTTAATTCTCTCCTAGCATATGGCTATCAAGTAGGATTTACTGTAAAAAGTGCTTTCTGACATGCGGCTAATGAAGTCTGTGTATGTCTCGGCTCTTTAATAGGCTCTTGAACCACAGCCACATTTCCATGCTGCTGAGGACTGGGCAACAGTCTGCCTCTGGTATCTACCAGTTCCAGACTAATTTGGCAAGTTTGAGGAGCTCCTGATCACTTCTTCCTCCCTGGTCAAAGTTTCCCATCCCTGCCTTTGGAGAAGACCTGGGACCAGCATTCCCAGTCAAGCAAGGAGCTCATGTGCTGGCTGCCAGGAGGAGAAATTGCATGGAGCATTTTGGGCACCTCTGAGACCTCCTGGGACCAGGACTCCCACAGTCATAGCAAGGCCAGGACCTAAAGAAGCAAGTCATCAGGATGTATAAAATTAATGGTTCTGTCCTGACTTTTTTATCCCATTACTTGTCCTCTCATTTTCCTGCCCAAAGACCTGATGGGAAGAGGATATCTAGATACAGAGATGTAAAACCAAATTAAAGGCTTTACCTTCTCTGGGTTTAGGTAGCAGCAGACATCCCTGGATTTGCTGGAATGACCTTGGGGATACAATCGAGGCCGAGCCTTGACTTCTGCAGACTCTGTGTCTGTGCCAGTGCATAGGTGTTGATGCAACAGGCTCAGGACACAGCCTGATCACCCTTCAGGGTTCATCCGGTCTCTGTCCCCCCAGTCTGGGTGTTTGGGACTGCCCCAGTAACACGTGGATCTGTGATGCTTACTACCAAGGTGTCCTTCCAGATAAAAAACATTTTCCCAATCTCTGCATAATTCAAACAAGCCACTTACTGAGCAATCACCTAGTAATGTGCTGCCGAAAGCATTGTACCTGCTCAGCCCTCTCTCCCAGGACCCCAGATTTTCAGGCCGGGATCTGCATGGACCCTTCCTACAAAAGGCAAGTACCCTTTCCTACAAAGAGCAGCTCCTTGCCCCTCTTGCAGCAGTTTTTTCACCAAATAATTCTTCAGGACGAAGTAAATGCCTTTCAGGCATTAACAGGAGTTAATTCTCCTGTCTGAGTGACACCTAAGATCTCACTGAGGCCCATCAGCCCCTTCTGGGGGTGACAAGGCTGGATGGGGCTCGTGAATCCTGCTGTCAAGAACAGCCAGCCAAGACACCCCATTCAAGGGATGCTCATTAACACCCGGCCATTCCCATTAGAGCAGCGGTGACTGTAAGTCACGGCAAAAATAGAAACTCCCATGGAGCAGGGAGCATCTCTCCCTGGCAGGGCTGATTAGTTCCCTGGGATGAATCGCTTGCCGGGGGGCATTGGGGGTCCCATGTCACAGGGCTCTGAGAGGTGGCAGCCCCCCTCCTCCCCTCCGGGGCTGAGCTGCTGTTGATTCAACTAAGTAGAGTTACTTAAATATTCACCGACTCCTTCCCCCATGATGTTTATTAGGAATTTACATTTCCACAAGTACTTTGATTTCACCACATTTCCTTTCATTCTTCCCCCAGGGAAGGGCCACCAGGGGAGGTTTCTTCTCCTTGCTTTCCAGCAAAGCTTCAAGCCCTCCCATTTCGAATGTTTCCTTTTTCCCTTTCCTCACTTCACTTTTCTTCAAAGAAAGAAAACAAAGAGACAACAGAGAGGAGATGAAGGAGAGCCTCCCCCACCTCCAAAAAAGTCCCCCTTCGCCTCCAAAAAGTGTCACATAAAAAGCCCCCAGCATTCCCAGTCATCCCAGGATGATGAAAGAGAAGATCTCTACAAAACTTCCCGAACTAAATCCGTTCCTTTAAAACACTCGTGAAAACTCATGCCTATTTTACAAGCAGCTTTGCCAGACACCCCGGCGTGGCTGCTGTTCTCCAAAAGGATGTATCCCTTTCCCATTCTCCCTAGATTCCCACCTTTCCTGGCAGGCAGCAGGCAGTGTTTGGAGGCAGGGGAGCTCCCGCTTGCCGCCGGGCTCGCTGGCACGGCGTGTTGGCTGCCAAGCCAGCTGGCCACGGTGCGGGTGAGCTCCTGCTGCTCGGGCAGCTGCCGGGTTTTTGGCTCCCAAGCTGTCCGGGCAGAAGGAGCTGCTCTCCACGCTGGCAGCCCAACTCTGCAGGCAGCCTGTGGGCCAGATGCTGTGTAGGTCTGCGCTGCAGTAATAACCATAATTAATAACAATAACATGCCTGCAAAACATGATGACAGCAGGCACTAATCTTTCATAATACTTTTAAGACAGGAAGGGGAGAATCCTGCCATACAAGTCCTGCTCTATATCAGTTTGGAGCCAATACTTACAGGAAGCAGAAGACCTCTTAAGTGTCATGCAAATTTGTTTTTCATTGAGCCAGGTTCTTCCAAAACCTTCTGTCCTTACACTGTCACTGAATTTACTTTGTCCCAGTCTGTGTCTATAGCATTAGTCAGGAAACATGGTCCTTGCAGGCAGAAAATATTCAGGAAAATGGCAATTTTATATGGTTACAGCTGCTTCACCAAGGTGGGAACCAAGGAGGACTTAGTGCCATGCTGAGCATGTGGTGTTTTAGTGGTGCTTCTCTTGCAATAAGGTGTTTGATTTGATCAGCTGGGAGCAGGATGGCATTGGTGCAATCTGCACCATGTTGGTGAGACAGTGTGCAGGACACCAGCTCCAGGAGCACAGTAGCTCCCTGGGGATCAGGATATCAGGACTCAGTTTCCCCAGCCCTGCCATGTGTCAATGTAGAGGGCAGGAGCTGGCACAGCGGCCCCCTCCTCAATCCACGGTGTCGGTCTCACACCTCCCCATGCTGCTGTCTCGTTTATTTCAGGCTCATCAGCCAGCTACCATCCACGAAAACCTTTGGTGTGTGAAATTCCCTGTACATGAAAGAAGGGTAGAGCACAGGCTGCTTTGCTAACTCACCTCATCCCCTGCCTCCCCCAGCCTTTCCCTCCAGTGAGAGCTCCATTAAACCAGTTTTGTCCCCACCGTGGGCCAGGAGCTTCTTGCCCCCAGCACAGTTGATGTGGCAGAGTCTGGTAGGTGGACAGTCATATCCAGGAAGATATATCCATGCAAATCCATGTTCCAGGAAAAAAGGACACCTTAGGGAATCCACACCATGAAACCTCTGCTCCCTGTCCTTGGCTTTTTGGAAACAGCTTTGAGGGGAGGTTTTTTGAGGGATGACTCCCCACATCTGCTTTTTCTAACCCCACAGCTCTCCAGGGGCAGAAAGGAGACCACACTGTTCACATTCTAATTCACAGCCCTCTGCCTCAGTTTCCCCATCTGTGACGTGGGGGTTGGATAATTACCTCCTAATCCCTGAGAATAAACTGGGAGGTTTTCAAAGCTGTAGCCATCCTTGTGGGTACCTAGACACAGTGACAAGCATTTATGAAGTGAGTGGAGCTTCAGGGGCAGAGGCGCTGGAACACAGGCATCGCAGAAAAAACAGATGCTATTAAAAACGTGCTGTTGCATTGTCTGCTGAACCCTGCAAGCAGTGATTACAGAAGGTCCCTGTGAGATGTCAGAGCTGATGGTCCCCTTCACCCTGTTGTGTTTCAAGTTACAGGACTCACTCCCACAACAGCCATGGTAGTTCAGTGGCTGGGTGGGCTCTGCTAGAATGGAAATATCTCCCAATTACACTAATGAGGTACAGTTCCCCAGAGGGATCTGGAGATGAGGCACATCGTTTGAAGAAGATTTTAATTGGCCTGGGAGTCTGAGGGCTACTGGAGGTGCACACCAGCCAGGGGAGGCTCTCCAGGGTCCTGCTCCTGTCTTGGTGCTGGAGACAGACAGGAGGCTCTGCACATTGGTCACTGTCATGGACACTGGGTGACCTCAGCAAGGACACAGAGTGGTTTACAGCCAGCATGTCCAGCCACACCACCAGGACTCTCAGATGAGCCTGGCAGTGAGTTGGGCTCTCTCCATTGCCCTGAGGACTGGAGCTCTCTGTTCTCCCGTGTGTCAAAGCACCGAATCCAAGCATCCATGGAAAATGGAGACTTGCTCTTCAGAGGATCCGTCAGCATGCTTGCTCCCAGAGAAGTTGCCAGGAGACCTGCTTTAGCTGCTGCCACTCTTAGAAGGGAAAATCCAATGTTTTATCCTGCAGAGCCCTCCCAGTCTGTGTGGATGGTGAGAGCTGCCTGCTGCTGTGCATTGCAGGGGCAGGACTGAGGTGACACAGTGACACAGGTGGTGGAGCCAAGCCTTGATCATGAAGGTTAGGGCTGCCCTGGGAACTCTCTAAACTCCCAAAAGGAGCAGGGAAGTTCTTGCAGGAGTGATAAAATGACAGTGACACAGAGGAGAGATCTCTCACAGGCACCTGCAAAAACCTCCCCTGGCACTTTCTGCAGGGGAGCGGTGCTTGCTCAGCACCTTTCCTCCTGGGCTGGTCCCTCTGCACCGGTGCAGATTCCTATCCCTCCCCTTCATGAGCCATGAATCAGCTGTCCCAGCATCCTTCTCCTCTCTCAAATGCGGTCCCTTTCCCTCATCCCATGCCTCCCCACCTCTTCCTCCCCAACAAGAGCCATTGGAGATAGGGACAGCATAATTCCCCAGCCAGGGAAAGGAGACAAGAGTAGTGGTGAGATGAGGTGTGAGCAGGACATGTGAGATGTGCAGGGGTAGAAGACAAATGCAGGGCAGAAGCTCCTGGCTCTGCCATGCCCTGCCTGCCTGCTACCCCTGTGCTCCCAAACACTCTTCTGGGAGCTGGCTCAGCTGCACGCCTGGATGTGAAAATTCCCAGGGTGCTTCTTCCATTCACAGCATGACAGCTCCTGCCATGCTGGGACATGAGAGGCTGTGAGATATCATCTGAGGTAACCCTTCAGCGTTTGATTTATCAGAAAGGTGACCTTGGGAGGACCAGTGTAAAATTTGCTGAAGAAAAGATGGTTTTCTTCAACAAGCACCACAAGGTCCCAGTCTGGGAGCTCCCACTGCATTACCAGCCCCAGCACAATATGAGGGTGGATGGGTGGGCTGGTGTGTTTGTGCAAAAATAATGGTTGTACATCAGTGCATAGATAACTGTGGGGTTCAGTGCAGATGGATGGATGCATGGATGGATGGATTCATTAAATAGCAGAATAATGCAGATCCTCAGGAACAAGATATTTGAAAAATCTTGGTAATGTCTGTTCTGAACTCACTATTACTGTCTGCTTTGTCAGTCTCAAACTCGGAGGAATGGGAAAAGCTTTCACAAATCTCCTTCATCATGCCAAAGGGGTAAACACAAGGAATTGCCTGCTCCTGTAACTTGGGGTGAACTTGTCCGTCAGGTAATTTGAAATCAGAAAGTAGTAGGAGCTTTAGAAAGAAATGCCATTATCTATCAGCTTTGCATTTGTACTCTCTGTTAATCCTTTTTGTTTCAAGTCAGAGAAAAGCCGTCCTTCATTTTGGGGTGATTTTTGATGTATGAGAGATATTTTATAACACTGCAGAAAGTGACCAATCTGAAGTGGAGGAGGAATATTATTCTTCCTCCTGGGAAAATTATTAATAGAGCTGTGAGAATTGTTCACCTTATCTTTATTTCAGGTACAGAACTACTGCATCATGCATCAAGTTTAGTATCCATATCTGCAAGACTAACACAAGCTTTCTCCAAAAGAGCTGTAGGCAAGATCAGAAAAGCTTAACTATATATATGTATATATAAAAATGTGTAAGTGTATAAAATTGTCCATAGTTTAAACATAGGTAGAATTTACTCATTCTCTCCGAGTAGAAACACTGAAAAAAACCCACAGAGCATGACAAGCTCATCATCATAATTAACATTTTCTACAACAGCTTAAAAGAAATAAATTCAGTTTGGTTTCTTTGGGTTTTTGTTCTTACATTCAAAAGTAACTACTTGCAGTCTTAAGAAAAGCCTACAGATGAGGCAGAGACAGAAAATGCTTATTTAGAATGCTCCTTATTATGGAAATGTTTGACTGCCGGTTTGGGGTTGTTTCAGAGGAATTAGGCACACAAGACTGGAAAGGAAGAAAAGGGACTTCAAGCCACATCCTCGGCAATCGCAGCCCCAGGGCAGCCATGTGATGCAGGAGAGTCCCCAGAGCATCTTGTCCACATCCCGTGTACACAGCACGCCAACATCCCCTTGAGACACTGGAGCTCTGACAGAAAACAAACCCACAGCTCTCAGGTGGCACAGGGAGAGGGGACAAGAGCTAGCAAATGTGTCGCCAGATGTCTGAAATTGCAGTGGGTTTTCCTGGGGAAGTTCATAGATGCCTGGCTTAGGAGATAGGACACTGGAGCTCTGTACCCCCAGTTCTCACAGCCCACAGATCTTTGCTCTGCTGCTCTGTGCTGAGCCCACTCGTGTGCAACAGGGTTGTGCTGTGGCAGGACCTGCAGCCTGGGGCAGAAAGCACTGGGAGATGGAGCAGGCACCATGTTCTTCTTCTAGGTAGAAGCCACTTTGTTAAAACATATGACTCATGGAACAATCTGCCTTCAGCCCCAAGCTGCTTGATCCCCAGTTGCACTTCTCCACCTGCCCACAAAGCTTTCCAGCATTTAGTGCTGCTCCCCTTGGCCCTGCCATCAGCTCACCCCCCAGCCTGCCAGGTGAGGAGATGTGCAGAGGTCTTGCCGAAATATGGCTTTTGCCATCTGTATCATCCACACAACAGATGGACACACTAAATAGAGGTGCTCAGCAAAGGCCCATTTGAGCCCTGGATTTTGATGAGCTGTCTATCAAACCCATTAGTAGCATCAGCTCTGGGCACAAAATTAAGTCGTTGCTAAGCCAACACAGTGATGAGAATGGTATGAGGGCTGTGGACTTCTTCCTTTGGCAAGGGCAATGCTTCACAGAGTCTGATTGCCAGTGACTGCTGCCAGGAGATGGGTCAGAGTGTGGAGCCCATGGTGGTTCCATCCACAGGAAAGAAGTGGCTTTATGCAGCAGCTGCAGGGAGAAAAATTTGTCGTTTCCTGGCTCTTTCCTTCACGTGTCCCTTCCCACTCCCATGGCAAGAGTAGCCCAACCCCAGTGTCTCATCAAGAGCCATGATTTGGTCTTAGCCTACAAGTGCAAGGCCTGAAAGTTTAGGAGGAGCTCAATTAGCAGAGACTGCAGCTTCGATGAGGAGGGTCGTTGGCATTAATACCAGAGATTGTTTAACCATCAATCAGTACAAGTACGGCCTCAGCTCTGGGACTGTGTCACAGACCTATAAATACAACTGTGTGATCCAGTCCTGACTGCAGGAATAGTCACAAAGGCTGCAGGAGCCTGCTGTAAAACCCCAGCCCCCAGAGCAGGAAGCTTGCAAGCAAGGGGACATGGCCCTTCCACTCACCCTTTGTGCAAGACTGAGTCATGAGTGACTTCATCCCCCATGACATTCACCAGCCTCACCTCATCTGCTGCTCCTGCAGCCTGGAACATCCCTCTCATGTTATTCTCCCTACACAGCCCCCTGCATTTCCCTCCTGCAGTCATGCCCCAGCTGAAAACATGCATTTTTCTGCTCTTGACTCAACAGAGCCAGTAGCAGGGTGAAGGAGCAAATGATCTTCCGTTCTGCCTTGCACATTAGCAACAAAACATGACTGACTGCCTCCTGATTGCAAACACTTTATTCTTGGTGACAGTATGGTAGAGGCACAAAGGATACAGCTGGATTTGCAGAGCCCAAGATGAGCTCTGCAGAACTGATAATTAGAAGAAATCATCTTTTTGACTTGTGAGCTGAGCACATTTGAACTGAGATCAGTGAGGGGGAATAAAAATGAAAACCAATTATGTCATTTGAACCAAGTCACTTCCCTGATTATAATCACCTCCCTGTATGGGCATAAAAAAGGTGAAAAAATGCCCATGTCAAATTATTAAGGAATTAGGGTGACCAGACTGCACTTAATGACTCTGTTGCTCGTAGAATTTAAGTGGAGTTGTCTGATGGGATTCTGAAGTCAGATGTGCACTGAGAGAGGGATAATTGGAGCACCAGAATGAGGATTTATGGTAGCATTGTGGTAGAAGTTCAGCATAGGTTGTACAGTGCTGCACTGCTACAGCAGGAAATCTCTCTGCAGACAGGGGCTGGAGAAACAGCGCAAGGTGTTCTGCAGGGCAGAGCTCCAGCCATAAGGTTTTACTGTGGTGAAAATCAGAGTTACACAGCCTGATGATGCAGCACCACTCCTGGCATCCCAGCAAATACTCCTTGATTGCAGCAAATGGAAAAAGTGGACTTCACTTACAAAGAACTTGAGAAGTCAGGTGAATGCTGCACGAAACAATCAGTGGCAATCTTCTTGTGAGTGTGGCTGACATCCAGCAGGGTCAAATATCCACAGGCACAATCCCTGAAAGTGGAGATGATCCCAAAGGATGCATCCCAAACCCACTTATCACCAGTCTATTACCTCATCTGAAAGATGTTGACCATCTGTAAAGAGGCACCCAGATTCCTCTCTAGAAACACATTCACATTTCTCATCCGCCTGGTCCAAATTCACCAAGACAATGTCAAGACTATGTCTATAAACAGCTGTGCTGCAGGCAAAAGCCAAACCCTGCCAGCAGTATGCAGCCCCTGCACCAAGCTCCAGCATCCATTTTACCATCATAACCCTCTGGAAAGCCTTGAGATGAGAAAAAAGCTTAGGAGCTGTCTGGTCTCTCTTTCTGTGCTGCGTAAACCAAGCCTGTGCTGAGGAACTTGCTGAGCAGTGTTTACACACTTACATCCACTAAGCTTCAGCAGCTTTGCTATCTCTCAGTGGAGATGTTTTAAGAAATACATTTTTGATCCTTTGTTAGCTACCCACTGGAGGTCTTGTGGAATCTAAATTAAATACCATTAGGAGACCTTTAATCTGCAGTGCTTCCAGTAAAACCAGATGGTCTCTCTTGAGCACACAGGCTCATTCACTGAATACTCTCCCGGCACGCTTACCCTCAACACTGCAGCTCGGAAAGCGAGCCAGGAGCTCAGCAGGCTGGAATTGGCTGGGTTCCCCCGCCATCAGAGGGGAAAAGCCAGTCTGTGCCAGCCAACAGTCTGAACCAGTATTCCCTCGCAGGAAGGAAATCAAGGAATTTGGATGGCTCTTCCCAGCAGACTGCCAGAATCATCTAAGAACCTACATTGCTGTCTTCTGCTCACAAGACAATTCAGGAGGACAGGAATACTTATGTGTGTCAAACTCTTTAATCTCCCTAGCTTAAACCGCCTGTCCAAATTTGAAGCCTAACTAGATTTTCCTCAGACTGCTTGTAACTGTGTCTTATCCTTTTATTAAGATGAGGAGGATTATTTGAAGCTTTTGTTCTTTACAAATCCCCCTGTGCAAAGGCAAGGTGGCGCTTTAGATGAAATCTTCATTCTGGGCTGCTCAGAAGAGAAATGCAGTGCTTTCCCACAAAGGATTTAGTGACATTGGATGCTGAAAACTGGTACAGCATTGTTGGGGGGGTAGACTGTGATGCTCTAGTCCCCATGATCGCTGCTTGCTTCCTTTGAGCTTAAGAAGCTGTTTCTTCAACCCCGCAGAATGAGTCAGAAATCCTCATTTTTGGTGCATGGAGCATAAAAATAGGCAAATTTTCATGTTAAATGGAGGACAGGAAGAGAGTTCCCTCTGACAACTTACAAACCTTGTCTCCTCTGAAAGTCTTTTATTAGCTGCATCACTTGCTCCTATTTTAACTTGCTTTAGTGATTCGTAGTCATTAAATCACTTAGCTAAAACATGTATAAATCTTAGTGTTGAATTCCTGCAAGCTAAATGTCTCTGAGGAAAGCCTGATCAGGTCCCCCTGAGGGGGATCTAAAGGATATTTGCTCACTGGTTCACAGATATACAGGCCTGCTGAAAATGAGCAGCAAGGACATTGGCTGGACAACTTTATCCTCAACAAGTTGGTGCATCCCTCCCAGACCAAGGGCTTTAGAAAGCACCCAGCTTGACTCATGTGTTCTGTCCAAGGAGCAGGGCATAGCCAGGATACCCATCCATATCCCATGTCCTGGGTGTGTCCTGGATGGAAAGGTAGAAAAGGATTTGCATCTGCAAAATTGTTAACAACTAACAAAACTGCAGGTGTGATGGAGAGGAGCAGTTCATCTCCAGAGAAACACACAGACCCAGAAGCAAGGCATAAAGCTCTGTTCTTGCAGAGCAGGTACTGTGGTGAATCACTTCCTCAGCCAGTTTTTCCCAAGCATTGCTCAAAAGAGGAAAAAAGCCCCTTTTGTTGGTGGGATACCCGACTGGGAGGTGTGCCAGTTTTGCCTTGGCCTCAGGGGAGTTTCTTAGCATTGGTGAGTGCTTGAGGTTCTTAGACACCTTTTTGAAGTTGGGTCTTCATTTCGCTGGGTTTCCAGCCTCTCTCCTTTGTGTAGCCCTTTCAGACTGTAAATGTTTCAGAGCAGGAAGTCTCTTTTATTATGTACTGCACCTAGCACCACAGAGCCCACTTGATGATGCCATCAAAATCCCTGCCACATACCAGCAAGGGCAAAGAGGGATGTGGAATCAAAGGAGTTCTCATTAGCAAGCCAGGCAGGGAATGCTGGAGGAACTGCCACACTTTGTGACATGCTGCGTATGCACGTAAGAAGTCAAGAGCTCCTTTCAAAGCTGCCCGAAGTCCCCCTGTGATCTGCTTGCAGGATGCTAACAGGGCCAGCAGGGAAGCAATGTCTGACAGACACAGTTTCTGATTGCTCTTGTAACCTGGAATGTATCAGTAGAATGGGGTGCTGGGTCCATCCCTTGGTGTTTGTCCATGCTCAGTATTTTCACGTTGCTGTGACAGTGCCTGCCCTCCTAGGTAATCTTCTTGGGAAGTTGCAGTGACTTTGGCTTGGTCTTTGGGAAGTTGTTCTGGGGAGTGTAAAGGGAAGCATCCCATAAGCAATTAGCAGGAGGAACACGTGCATTGCAGATGGTTAATCTGCCTGCTTTCATGTGAACAAAGGAGAAGTCCCTTGAATGAAAGGAAACGGGTAACTTTAATGCAGGCTACAGTAAATGCAAATTAACTCCACAAATAAAGAAGCTTTTCTTCTTGGAGCCAAGAAAACATTTCTCAAAGTCTGTATTTTAAATACACAAAAATCTCTTTTATACCTCAGAAAGCTGTCCCTGCCGTGAGCAGTCTGATATCTTCCTTGCAGACAGTAATCAGTCCATCACCAGCGCTCAAGGATGAATATTAATATTTGATTGTTCTCTTTGTATCCCAGCACATGCAGTTGCAGGGCTGGAACCAGACTGACTTCCCCTGCAGCCTGCAACCTGTCCGGCCTCAGGTTTAGGCTGGAGTCCAAGAAAGTGTCTCACATCAAGCTCTGGGGCATCTAAAGGTCTTGATATGGACCTCTGCCCTCCTCAGCACTAGGGTGTATCGAAGTTTTAATCCACCAATCCATGATGCCCCAAAGACCCTGTATCAATTCAGCTTGCCCCAGGGAGCTAATCCCTTGTTAGGGATGCTGGATCCGAACAAGGCTGTGCCCTGCTTTGAGGACACCTCGAGCTGCTCCAGGACAGCCCGAGGGCCAGACAGAGGCAACAGCTTCAATCTGATGAGGGGTAGAACTGAGGCAAACAGAAAGCGTGGAGCACTTCTTCAGCAAAGGTGCCCATGCTAGTTATGAGAAGCACTGCTGTCCTCTCCCTTCACAGCAGCACAAAGGCAGAAAGGTGCCTCAGTTGAACACCCTTGGTCTGAGATAAAACTCTCATGAGGAGGGCAAATGGTGAGAGGGACAGCAGCCTGCTGCAGCTGGGAGAGCCATTCTGTGCTTGTGGAGCAGCTGGAATCACTGCCAAGGGCCTGACTATTGCACATGGAGGGGAAAAGAGTAGAGCCAGGTGGAGGCAACAGGCTGAGTCAGGCGACCCAAGAGTCTGGGGAAGCACTGCCTGAAGATGCATTTGAGCAAGAGCAAAAACTCCCAAAAGAGTAAGCCTGGCCCGCTCAGCACCTACCAACATCTTCACTCCCAGCACTGCTGGTCCCAGCTCCATCCCAGTGTGACACAGACAACAGCAACTTCAGATAAAGCAGGAGAGGATATGGAGCACCAGCCTCCAACAATGGCTAAGGTGGTCCCACTGCTGGCCCTTTCCACCTGAAGTTCATGAAAGGGACATGAAACCCAAAGTAGTGTCAAGCTTCTCAGCCCATTCAAGCACAACAGATTTGTATGTCAGTGAAGCTGGTGGCATTTGGGAGGATTTGGTTGTAGATGGATCAAAGAAAATCCATCCCAGGAGAGAGCATTTGCAATGAGAAGCAGAGCGTGGGTGTGAGACAGGGAGGAGGGAGCACAGTGAGGGTAGAGGAAAGGACACAATGCAGAAGATTACTTTCACTTCCTTCTCCTTCAGGCTCTTTATTAACACCCTGCCAGATCCCTCTCCCTGGCTGTTGCAGCAGTGGTAGGGGCCAGGCTAAATGTGATGGCAGAGGGGTGCAAATAAGGTGCAAGAGAGACCAAGGCACTTACACAACCTGCATGTCTCACAGCAGCCATGAGATCAGATGGGGCTGGAGGGGATGTGGGAATAAAGGCAATAAAGGACCAGTGACAAGCTTCTGCTTCTTGTGACAGTTCCAAGTGACCTGCTGCAAACACATCCCTGAGAGGTGCTAATATGCGAAGATGCAATTTCCTGGCCAGTCCACACCTGCTCAAGTCTGCACATCACCTACTGCCAGCACGGCTGTGCCAGGCCAGCAGCCACCTGCCTCCAAGGTTTGCCTGCAAGGTGGCACTCATGGCCTGATCCCAAGCAGGACACACAGGCAGGGAGCGGGGAGAAAACCTACAGCAGCTGTGGCTGGTTCTGGGGTTTGAGTCCATCCTGAGGCTGTACAAAAGGGGTCTCGTACAGAAAGCAGCAGCCAGTTTCAGCCCTCAGGCACAGAGCTGCTGCCCTGATGCTACCAGAGCTGCTGCTTCTCCCTTGGCTTCCCAGAGTGATGAGGCTCACATGGACCAGCTGAACCCCGGAGTACCATGCCGACGAAGGGCTGCCAGTCCCCCTCCCTGAGGTTTTTTAAATTTCAGGCCATTTCTAGAGCTTGTTTTTCAGAGGAAAGAGATCCTAGAGAAGTCCCCACAGATGTTGTGAGCTAGTGGATGTGGGTGTGACTAGGCAGAGGAGGGACTCTTGCTGTTTTTTTTCCACCAAGGCACAGTTGGAGCTCAGCCCCTCAGTCCACAACAGAGAATACACACATATACACATAGAGACATGCACACAGGCACAGAGCCAAGCTGGGATGCACTTTGGGCAAATTTCACATCTTTCTGGATGCCAGAGAGTGCAGTTGTGAGAGATGAAGGCACAGGAAAGATGGATTGATACGGGCTCAAAGACAGCTCCAAGTCATTTCCAAAATAAGAACGCATGTAAGTGAAATAAAGCCAGGCCTGAGGGAGATGATGAGGAGAGGGAGCGCTTCCCAACTCTCCTTGAGGTGCCTCGGTGGGTGAGCAACTTAGCAAGTGCCTGGAAGCCTCCACTCCATCAGGGGCACGGGAAGTTAAAGCACCACCAGCGAGACAGGCCCTGGAGTATTAGTGCTAATAGCCATCTCAGCCAAATTAATTCAAATTGCGTTCAGCCGACCATGAAAGCGTTGTTGGTGGCAGCGTTTCCCCATCCGCTCACATTTTCGCGAAGTAATTAAAGCCATTAGAATGTAAACCAGCTCTTTTGGCTTGGGAAGGAAAGAAAGCAGGAAGGGAAAAGGGAAGCTGAATGACAGCTTAGCTAATTCAGCTAATATTCCCACTATTTCCATATATACTGATTAGCTCCCATTCTCCAGCCATCTCCATACTGAAGCAAAGGCTTGGGCACTCTGCAGAGGTTCCTACACCTCCATGTAGCAGCACATCCTGACCCCAGCTCAGTATCCTCCTCATGGAGGATGCTGGAAATTTGGCTTATTTCCTACCAGCCCTCACCCCTCAGGGGTTCACATCCCGGGATGCAACTCTGTTCTGTCCCCCATCAGGAATTTGTGGAAGGAGGGGAGAGAGAAAACAGGCTTTGTGCTCAAAGGAAAGAGAGCTGGCCATGAACCCCTGAGCAAATGGGCCTGAGCAGTAGATTTGAGGCAACCACACTGCCCTGGGAAGTCATTTCATATCCAAGAAACGCTTCACATGACATTCAGCTGCCGTATGAATGCCCTCAAGTGATGGAGCTACTTGTGCCGCGTCTTTATTTATTGAGCAAGCAAAGGGAAGCAGCACTGCAGATGGCAGAGGGCCAGACCCGGTACCTGGGGCTTGGTTCTCTGCCTGTGCTGGCCTGCATGCCAGAGGGCAGGCAAAATACAGGGCCAGCAGGACCTGCAGAGAGGGTGGGTTTGTGGCAAATCCAGGCTAGAGAAAAATGGGCTTGAAAGTAGAGAGGCGAGAGAAAGTGATGCCCAGCAAGGTGCAGAGTGTTGCAGGGGAGAGATAAAAATGGCAATGCCAGGAGGAGGAAATCCTGCTGGACCCCAAGGCAAGATGTCAGCTGTATCTAAGCCAGTCTCCACTGGTGTCACTGTGGTTGGACCAGCACCTGGAGCCTGTGATCCTCCCTGGGCAGTGTCTGGGAGCTGCTGTCTCCATGTGCATCCAGGGAAGATGCTGCCTGCAAGGCTGGCTCTGCCTAGGGACACTTGCTCAGACTATCATGGTCAGACAGGGATGGAAAAGCTCTCTCGACTGGTTACAGCAGCAACTGTCCTGCTGCTCATACAGCTTTTTCCTGCCTTCCCGCCCACTTCACCCTCACGGTCCCTGCTGAAGCAGCCCTGTGCCATGGCAGGTGTCTCAGGTTGCAGCGAGGACCTGGGCAACACAAGCTGTCAGTGAAGTCTAAAAAGAAGGGCTGGCCCCACACACTTTTCTGTGTGGGCTTAAGCCTTGTACAAAGCATTGTGATGGATGAAGAGGGCACAATACAGTCGTTCAAATACCTGGACAGAAGTTCTCTGTGGAGGTGTTCTCCTTGGCTCTGGCTCTATAGTCTTTCCTTCATCAGCCTGCCTCTGTGCCATGCAGGCCAGGTGGGGTTATGGGTATTCTGACGTTTTTGTTTCAAGGCAGAGGATTTCAAGTGCATCTGAGGGGTGTATTTTGTCTGTGAACAACCTCAGTAATTCCCTCCTTGGGAGGACCTTGAAGGAAACAAAGGGGCAAGTAATTTTGAATGCAGCAGCTATCTGGAGGCTCTCCTAAGCTCAGCCCATGATTTATTGGACCATCTCTCACCTTGGTGGACTTTCCTCATCACTTCAGAGCTCAAAGCCTGGCAGCATCATGCAGCCTAAAGGACCCAGAATGTTATAAACAGCTGGGCTTGTGATCTCTCACATTGGCAGGTAGGAGCATCAGACTGAGAGTTCAACTTTCCCAAGGGGTCAGTCCACCTAAAGGATTATATACCCAGAGCCAAGATGGCCTAGGAGACTTGTAAGGACTGCTGCAACCAGCTCAGCCAGCTGATTTTACATTGGATTGGCCTAGGAGCACTCATATGGGTTGTCCTGTGTGCCAGCACTGAGACACAGCTGTGGTAGCTATGGAGGGCTACTGGGACTGAGTGCCTGGAGGTCAGTGACATGATTCGGACTGAAAAAGGTATACTCTATCTCTATACTTGGACAGCAAAGAAAAAATCCATTCAGGACGCTAAGGAACAAATTTACCTCTAGGATTACTGAGGTAGCATGTACTAGTGCAAATCAAAGGGGTTTGCCCAAGAAATACAATATTATCGATCCCAAGGGGAGCAAGGAGTGCCCACAGTGCAATCTTCAAATTGAGGTTCCCACCAGTAGCTGCTCTTGCACACATGCCCCAGAGATCTTGGAGTAAGAAGCACTGGGAAGCAGCAGGAGGAGGCAGGAGCTGCGTTTAACTGGCAGATCTTTGTAGTGAGTTTCCACTCCCAGCTCCCCCAGCGCAATCCCACTGCTGCTCTCACAAAATGTGCCTCGAGGAGCACAGCACAATGCATCCATCGCCCAGGCATTCATCCCACCTGGGCCTCCTGGTGTGATGTGGCGAGCAGCACTTTCAATCAGGCAACATTAAAGTAAGAGAGATTCACTTTTCCATCGACATAAAAAAAGTAGAAGATGCCAATTGAACCCAATGGGCTAAATAGCATCTTTCACTTGGTTTTCTATGGGCTCCCAAAATCATGGGAGAAAATTGAAATCTGTCTCTTTCTGTCTCTTCTCCTTTCTTTTTTTGTAATAATTCCTGGTATACAAGGCCTTGTGCCAGGGCTGGTATTGTGGGTGATGAATCCTGAGTCAGGCGGCGGGGAGGTTTCTGTCCTATCAGCGCACGCTTGCCGTGGTTTGGGATAATGTGCCTGCAGCTTGTCAGGTGCTGATGGGGAGCAGGAGGGGTGGGGGGCTGAATGCATTTTTGATTGCTATAATTGCCACAGATTGGATGCTTGAGAGGAGCTAATTAACAAGGAGGCTATGGGCGGATTATACTTGCAGAACAGAATCCCATGCAGATCCTTTCCTTTTGTGTCACATGTATGAGATCATTGGTAGGTGATTATGGCTGTGAATACGGTGCTAATTTACTTTGCACGTCTGACGAAAATCCTGTACATAATAAAATTTAGAGGCAACTTAAAGTAGCCCAGTTCAGAGGGGAAGGACGGCCTTGCTGCAAAAGCACTGAACCCAGAGCTAAGCTCCTGAGGTTAGCCCTGAGTAACCATGGCTGTGTGACAGCTCTTCCCCCTGCCTCAGTTTCCCTCTCTACCAAAGAGAGGCGAGCTCATAGCTGTGGATGTTTGCAAGGCACTGTGCACCCTGTCAGGGAAGATGCTGTAAAGGAAAGAACAGAAATATCGTCGTGCCACAGGAGCAGATAAGACAGCACAGCAAAAATAGCAGCCAAAAAGCTGTGCACTTGGAAAAAATAAACGTTTTTGTGAGGACTCTTGCTCTCAGATGAAAGGAGTGTACGCAGTAGCTCCAGCTGTTTCTGCAGCCTCAGGATTAGAAAGAACTGACAGGCAGGAATAGCTCTGCCATCCTGCTCCACCTGCTCCAACCTTGTGTTACCAGCATATCTCCTACATTCTCCTATGTGAGAATAGAGGAGGATAAGGAGCTTATCTCCTCATCCTCCTACATTCTCACAGGCTTACTATGGCCCTGAGGGGAAGAGGAGTAAAGGTTTCTCCTTAAACGTAGCCCTCATCCAGCTGGAGATGCTTGGGCTGTGGTTTAACACAAGCTCTGATTTCAGGGCAAGGCTGGACTTGTTTTACCCTCTGGTATCTGAGCACTGAAAATGAGGAGCTACCCTATAGCTGCTGTGCCAACATACAGCTGGAACATCACCAGCCTAGCTGGGAAAAGAGTTATTGGTGGTGGACACTGAGCTTCCATCTATCCATCCTTCCATCCACATCCATCCACCTATCCCTCTCTCCATCCCTGAGGGTTTTAAGAAGAGGTTAAACTACAACATCCATCTTTATCTGGAGAGCTGGAGAAGGGTTTGCCCAGGATCCTTTCACTGCTGTCTGTGCTGGAGTTAGGCTAGGCGGGCCTCGAGGGCTTTGGTTTTTCCAAGCAGAAACACTTTGCTGGGAGTAAGGCAGCTTGATTAAGTACTGGTAGATTTTTTTAGGAAGTTGCAGTATTCCTCACAAATAAATCACATCTTTACATTCAAAAATGGAAGTGATATTTATAGTATTGGGTAATTTTCACTGGAAATATTTTCTGCACTTTTCAATGGAATTTTTTGGGGTGGGGGGGCATTAAAGGCAACATTTTCAGAGGAAAAGAAACAAAACCATTTTCGAACCTTTTTTCCTTTAAAGTCAGCATTTTGGATTCCAAATTATATACAGGGATTTAGACCTTTTCCTTCCACAGATCATTTTACCACAGTCATTTTTTAATTAAGATTACTGTTTCCATAATAATGGCAACGCGTTGATTCCAAAATGAAAATATCACTGGCAGATCTCCTAATAAGAATACTCTGTTTCATAATATTTCCCTAGTTTTATTTCATTTTGTGCTTATTTACTATGCTCTGGATGATGACTCCTAGAAAACAAAATTCCACTGCCAGGCTTCTCCTACAATCAAGAACTACTCACCTAAATTTTACATTTAAATTAATCAAGACCAAGAGAGAAAGCAATCTGTCTGCCAGCTTAAAAAGATTTTCAATGTTGGACTCATTTCAACAACAGGAAAGGGTTTTCTTCCAGAAAAAAACCCAAGAGGTGTAGAAATGGATTTGTACTTCTGTCATGACTGAATTTGAGGAGAACAATCCATGAATGAGAAAGAGTTGTTTCTGCTGAGGGAAGAAGCTGCTGCCAATTAACAATTTGGGCTGCTGGAGTCCAGGGAGATAAACTGCAGAGGAAATATTTCATTTATTGAGAGACAGGATTGACTGCCTGTGAATGCTTTTAGGCAAGATAACAATTGAACCTTGCCTCTGTGCAGCTCCTCTCTTCCTGCAGGGACAAGCACAGAGCATCTGTGGATTGTCTCTCGCAGAAAGGAAGAGTAGCCTAAAACATGAAATAATACAGAAAAAGGAAAACACAGTCAGGATAAAACCCTCTTCTGGGAAAGAACCCCAGTTTCTTGCCAAAGCAACCATTTGTGACACTCCAATCCAGATCACAGTTTTGATGTTGGCCATTTTCTGACAATGTCCCAAACCCAGATCTTACTTAGGACCATTTCAAACAATGTCCCCATCGTGCTCAAGTTTCTCTCTTTGAACAAACCCTCCATTCTTCTCCTCCTCCCCTTAGCAAAATATTTTCCATCCTTCCACATGAAACTCTGGATATTTGCCTTTGGAAAGTTGGAGAGTGGACCAGATGGAAGGCAGGAATCAAACACAAAACCATGGAGTCTCTCCTAAAGATAATGTGGTGGGAAGCACAGTGGGATGCAGGTGATGGGTAGAAAGAAAGAGGACACTTAAGAGGATGGCATAAGGGTGTTGGCCTTTTTTAATCGCTTACATTGAAGCATTGGCATGATTTACCCTAATTTCCACGCAAAATATGTATCTCTGGTGCTGAGGAGAGACAGGTTGTCACAGATGTGGAGCAAGCGAGGTAGAGATACTGGCAGAGCGCGTTGCTAAAGGATCCACATTAGCATATTGGCATTTGGGCTGACGCCTTATCTCGGGCTGACTTCTGAATGAAAGGTAATTCCAGGTACTCTCTTTCTCCTGAAGAGGTCTGTTACTTTATTATTAGATTGATTTTTGTCCTGTTGAGCTCTGCCTTCCCCCGCTGAGTGACCAGAGAGGCCAAGTGCTGCCCTGGGGAGAGGAGGGGGCGGTGGGGAAGGCACAACCTTGTCTCTGAGAGCACCAGCGGGTGCTGAGGCGCGGGGGTGGCTGATAAGGGACAGGAGGGGAGCGGAAGAAAGGCCCAGTGACGAACTTGGCACAGACAGAAGTGCTATCCAGGCACGCAGGCTGGCAGTGCTGGAGTGCTCAGCCCAGATAACGAAGCACTGTGTGCCTGCAGAGCCTGCGACCACCTCCCCCGCGATGCCAGGGTGCTGCTGTCCCCTCTGTCACTTCCCAGCATCCCCAATCCCAGGCATGGTTTCTGGGGGAGGCCAAACTGCTGCTCCAGCTCTGGGTCACTCTCTCCAGCCCACCATGATGTGCAGACAACATTCCACCCTGCTGACAGCGCTCTCTGTGAGATTCTGACAGCTCTCCCTGTGAGATTCTGCTTCTACAAAGGGCTCTCGTCCCTCTCATCTTTAAATAAGAGTCCCATTAAATACTATAAAGTATTTATTGGCCAATGGGTAAAATTAGTGGGTTTCTTTATGACTGCAATGATCATTAATGAAACTTTAGGGTCCCTTTTGGGACCATGGAGCAGAATAAATGACCTCTTGCTAGTCATCATCTCCTTGGTTTCTAGGACTCTGCACCAGAAATGATCCAACTTCATTTAAGGAAAATGAGATTAAAAACAGATTAAAGTAAAAGCACCTCATGCCCCTGTTCTGATTTAACTGTGATGAAAAACAGACCATGAAGTAACTTTATAATGGGAGGAAGCTCATTTAAATATTCCCCTCCCAACAAAAAGAGATTTAAGAATTAAATGAATGAGGAGATTTTCCTTTTAATGAGATTAGCCTTTTATAATTGCTCATTATGGGCCACTCCAGAGATTTGGAAGAAAAAAAGTTATACAACATACCTGGAAAACATTGCATTAGAAACCAGCCAACCCTGCCCCTTCACCATCAGTTCCAAAAAGTGAAATTCAAACTAGTTTCTACTTACAAATCACTCATCTCAAGTGGCTCCAACTCCTCCAGATCCTCTCTGCAATTACTGGCTTTGTAAAGAAAGTGAAACAGAGGTTTGAGATTAGCAAGCCTTAATACATTTGCTAAAAATTCTCCCCTTTTCCCATGGAAACACATTTATTTTTGACTGTCAGCTGTCTGGCAAAGCCATGTGATTTCATTTCATCTTTCCAAATTTCAGTCCTACCTAAAATAAAGGCTGGACAGAGCCGCCCCTTCTGGCTTGGAAATGCTGGCTTGATTCAGAGGCATTATGGGGAGGTTAGACCAGAAGTTTTATGTCTGAACTTGAATAATTTGACCCTGAAGTCCCAGCTTGAGCTGTACAATAATAGCAGAGTAAGGACATATACACATGTTATTTCATCCATCTCTGACTGTGGTTTATATTTAATGTCAGGCTCTTTTGGATGAGCTGAAATGAATACTCAGGGCAGGATTTTCTGACGAAGTGGGGTTGAGCAGCTGTTTGCTCCATTCCTGTTGACAGGGCAGGCAGTAAAGGAGATCAGTGCCTCTCTTTGTTTTCTCCGTGTGCTGCGTATTCACAGCAACCAAAGTCTTGCTCCTTCTTATCTCTTCACCTGCAGTGGCTGCTATGAACCAACATTTGGCCATGCTGCTACACAGGGCTGCGGGAAGAATTTGCATCTTTCCCTTCTGGACCCCTAAATCCCTTTCCCAGCTGTTCCCTCGGGATACAAAAAGCTGCTAAATACAGGAAAAGACTACATTCCCTGAAATCTGGCTGCCTTGGAACTGGACATCTCCTGCTCTCCCTGCAGTCAGAAGGGAGAGAGGCACTTCCAGAGGATGTTCTGCTCCACTCTGGGAACGGGTTTTGAGGCAGATTGGATGATGATGTGGCAGGACACCACTTTCTCTTGTCAGCTCCTGCATGACCAGCTCAGAGCAGACTCCTCATGGTCAGGGCCTGAAGTCCAGAAAGCTGGATCCTGACTAGGATCTGCTCAGTTTTGAGAAGGCACAACACAATGCAACCATGCAGAACACTGGGAAGCCCCACTGGCTGTGACACTGGAAGCTCACGTTGTGTGACCACAGCCATGCCCTGGAATGCTCACGGGGAATGGTCAAACCAGCTCACCAGGGCCATCAGTCATTTGGCACCACGCAGTGGTCATTGTGTCGGTGGCTGCTTACCTGGCTGCCAGAGCTGCTCAGCCCTTTTCTGTCAAATCATTTGGCTCTCAAGACAGTATTTTATTCCAGTTTCATTTTGTTATCAAAAGTCAAGTCCATTTCTAGAGCTGTCAGGATTAGCTTACTTTGATTTATACTTCCTTTCCGAGTTTGCAAAGGCAAAGAGACATTATTTTCCAAGCATCTCTGCTACCCACTGATTGCATTCCCTTACAAATCTGTGCTGGTACCAGAACCAGGCAGAAAGTGAAAAGTGTCATAATGAATCCAACCTCTCATTCCAATCCACCCACTATCAGATACTGTGTGCTTCCTCCCCATCTCACCAGGGTTTTGGAGATAAGAGGAACTCAGCCTAACTTTGGCCTTGAATGCATACAAATAGGCTTTTTGGTAATATTTGCAAATACCTTCTCAGAGAAGCAAGATATCTCCCAAGCTTCCCATCTTCTGGGGTTCTCCAGGTAATGGAGTGCGACAGATGCAGTCATCAGCACAGCCCAGGGATGAGGGCAGAGGCAGAATCACAAATATTCTGCTTAAATCACCCACCTGATGGGGAACTTGGAAGTCCTGTGAGGTTTTGGCACCCCAGAGCATCCTGTGGGCAGCCTCCTGAGTGGAGCTGGGCAACATTATCTGGTTTATCAAGAGGGGTGTTTTTGTTGAAAACCAGACTTTCAGGAGGGCCAGAGCTGTTTAAGAATTCAGGTCAAATGCAACAAAGAGACTTGGTGGAGACAAAAGGAGGGTGTTCTGAGACAGAATGTAAAAACATCTTCTCTCTCTTCCCCCCCCCCCCCCACCTTACAAA
>VZTX01019017.1:60171-140314 GCA_013400915.1 Pardalotus punctatus
CCCATTAGAAAATAATTTTTTTTCTTCAAAAATTGCACTTATTTCATGGAGATGCTAAAACAAAACACAGACAAAGAAACCCACCTGCACAGGACAGAGTGGAGATGGGGGCTGGCTGGAACCCACATTTTCATATCTTTACACCCACATGGGGAGCCCAGAGAGCTCAGGGGGAAAGGGTTGCTCTCATAAAGAAGAAAAATAACCCATTTTAGTTCACCCAGATCATTCTCCACAGCCATACACTGACCTTCCCACGCTGTTAGTGAGCCACCTCCTCCCATGGAGCAGATAAGGATGGAGTAGCTGGGACAAGGTCCTGTCAAAGACTCCTGTAGCTAGGCCTCCAGGATGTCCAAACAGGCTAAGTTTGGGGGCTCCAGATCATCTTTATTTTTCAGGAAAAGAGAAGGAATTTTCATGTTCATTGCTGGGTTAGCAGTGTCCTACTCTGTGCCCTCCTCCCTCAGCCAGCTGCCTGGGGATCGATACCTCTGCTGTCCCCAGCCCCACTGCAACAGCAAAGGAGAGCCTTTCACTCCTCCCATTCTTCACCCTGGCATCACCTACCCCTGCAAGAGATGTGGAAATTAAAATAATAAACAAAGCAAGCAACACTGCATGTGGAGGCTAATGTACCATAATGCTCTGAAACACAGGCTGCTGATGCCTCATGCTGAGCACAGAGGATGTGTTTAAAAGATGTATCCTCCTCTGACAGCAGTTATTTCAACATAATCTTTCCCCTTTTTTTCTTCAAATAAGACATTTACTTTCCCCCAGCTCATAATCTCCATATGGAGGAGAGCAGAGGGCAGTGGGGAAAGGCAGAAAAATTCTACTTTTTAACACAGCCAAGGTTGGTGGAATTTAAATCATGGGAAAACAAATGGAATTTAACTGCCTGGCTGAAATCACATTCATGTTGTGGGTATTTATGGCAATCATCACTAACAACAGGAAGAGATTAGATATTGCTGAGAGTCTGAGTGCCGGCTGGGGAGCAGGGACTGACTCTGCCTGTCAATGTGTGTGATCTTTATAGCAAGGATGGGACGTGTGCCTGTGCACACACATCCCTGCATGTACCCAGGTGTGTGTGGGACTGTGCTTGGTCCCTGTATTTGGTGACCATTTCAGAAAGACCTTTGCTGGGCAACCTCAATTTCATGCCTTAATCCCAACTTCCACCTGAGATTTGATGAAAAAAGGGGAGCTCATTTTACTGGAATTGACAGAGAGTGACTACAAGATTAACTCCAATTGGAAATGTGGGTGTACCTTGAACGTCTCCACCAGCAGAGACGTGTACTTGTTTTCCAGCTAAAAGTGAGTCTAAATAGGAGCTGTCATGTATATGGGGAATCTTCAGGAATTGGAAAGGCAGTTTATCTCAGATCTCAGAGCAAGTTTGTCTAGTTGATGCATGCAAACACTGCTCAGGGTGTGCACTGTGTTGTACAGTCAGAGAACCTCACTTCTAGCAGACACCCCAGGAGCCAGGTGAGCACATGGCATCCCTCACCTTGTCCCTGTCCCCATGCTTGGAATGGGTCAAGACCCAGTTTACCCTTTCCCTGCAATGTACATTTGACCAGGCATGCAGCAGCACCTAAGTACTGACTGCTGGTATTTTACTAACCTGAGCATCTCCCCCCTGCCAGCTGAACACAACCCTAATGGGTCAGCTCCCCAGCAAAACCATCTCTTCCTCACTCTAGGAAAATATACCACAAACAGCCAGAACCACTGAATTGTTTCAAAGGATAAAATTCATTTAGAAATCCCCCTTTTCCCATTCCCAAGCAAACATGTCCATGTTAATAAAGCAAAGTGCTCTCACCCAGAACAGCTCTGGCAGGAAAAAGCATTTTAATGGACTGACTGGGAGGGAAAATTGACTTGCAAGAAGAAGAGTTCTGACTGAGTCCCCTGAGCCTGGGAAGGGGCACAGTTTAGAGACCTGTTTTAATCAAATTGCTTTTAAAAAGCAGAAAGGGAAAAGCTCTCTGACAAATTTGACCTTTGGGCACCTCAAAGATGAGGGCATAAAATGTATGATATACTGGCTCAGAGGAAAGAAAACAGGGTGGGAATAGACTGAGTTTCATCTTGGGAGTAGAAAGTAAAGGAGGGAAGAGGACAGACAGGTCATCTTCTGGCTGGTGGTGTTGGATTCAAACCCACCTCAAGGCTTGGTGGCTCCAAATGGGACCCATGGGTCATCCCCAGTGGAAGCAGCATTAACAGCCTCTTAGCCAGCTCCCTGCTACGATCTTACTCCATGCTTGGGTTTATTTGTGTTGGAGACTCTGCAAGGAAAGGCAGCCATGAGAACCCATTGCACCTGGGGGAACCAAACAAAATAATTAGCAATTATCACTATCATCAATGAAAATAAATTAAACGTGCACCAAAGGAATGGGAAATCTCCATTGCCCACCTCTGCCCCCAAACAGCACTTCACAATGGAGAGGCTGGAGACAGCAGCTGATGTAAAACTCTCTGTTGCAATGTGGATATGGAAATCCCAGAGGCACCAAGCACATCTGCACAGATGGGAAAATCATAAGTTACAGCACTTGGGTGGTATGACAAGGAATTTTTTTGCACCCCGAAAAACAATTCAATTGTGGGAGGAATGTGTCAGTTGCAATTTTGCAACTTAATGAAATAAATCAACCAGAAGGAAAAACAAGATGAAAACGAGCCCACACAGTCTTGTGGGAACACAAAGGCCACAAGAAACGAGCTTCTGGGAAGTCAAGAGCTTGTCTGGAAGACTTGGGAGCCCCCTCTGTGGTGATAACAATGAATTTCCCAAGTGAGGAAGCTTCTTTGAACTTTCTCCAGCCACTGAGGCTGAGGTTTCGGGAACACATGGCCACTGAGCCACAAAAGGGCAACTACCTGCTCAGCTGAGCAGCAGTACCAGGGGACTGTAGATAGAGTTCTGCTCCTCCTGACCTGCTGGGATGTCTCCTAAGGGGAGCAAAACCTGAAAACCTGTATGATGAGCAGGGAGCAGCAGCAGGAAGAGCCAGAGCCATGCAGACAGGCCGGGAGAAATGGCATGGCTTAATCTTGCAAAGCTGATAAGACACTGCTGGCACCCCCCTGAGTCCGAGTCAACTGAGTAAACCCAGAGCAGAAGAGTCAGAGCAAGAGATGGCAAACCCTTGTCACATAAAAGAGGCAGAAAACGCATGGCAGTTAAACAAGGAGCATCTTCCCACAGCAGAAGCCCAAGACAGAACATCCTTTGGCCAAGGATATGGAACTCTGCCATCCTAAAATAAACCCCAAAGGCCCACAGCACCCAGCTCTCCAGAAAGGAAACTTTACAGCAGTAAATTGATTTCCAGAGGCTCCCTCATTAATTTTCATGGCACCCAGAGTGTGGTTTTAGAACAAGCAGAATTATTAATGTTCAAAGTTACCCAAGCACTTTCGGGAGCACAAGGCCCTCTGAGAGTCAAAGCAGGGCTGACAAACTGAGGAAGAAAAAGCCAGACTTTAGAAAGTGCATTCTTCAGGGTTCAGCCGGGCTTGTCCCTGGAGGCAGGCAGAGGGAGAAAACAGGAACCTTGGAGAAAAGGTCCCATGCCCCCTTGATGGCTTTGACGTCTGGAAGGAATAAAATATAACAGACACTTAGCTTTTAAAAGGAGAGAAAATTGTCTAATTGCACTAGTTCAGGGCTGCCCTGCTTCTGAGCCACCCTGACACACAGGGAGTGGGACAGCAGGCAATTAGGAAGGGCAAAATATTCACAATGGGTAGAGCTCACCACTGGCTGGCAACTCTGCTCTTGCCCTTGAAATCACATCTGAGCTTTGGTGACATCTCAGCTTATTAATGAGAAAGCCAGCCCATGTCTCCACAGTTGAAGTATTAGTTCTAGACAGACACAAGCCGGTATCCCAAACCTGAATTATCTCCTGGCTAACACAGGAGGGAGGATGGGAGCTCTGTACCTGCAAAGGCATCCCTGTCGAGCTGTCCTCCTCTGTCTTTGCACACAGAGCCTCCTCATTCCCGAGCATCTCAGTGCGTTTGAGCCACCCCATGCCCACGGCCTCCTCCTGCCTGCCTCCAGCTTTCCCTAATCCCAGCCACTTCTTTGCATCTCCAAACACAAGGCCCAGCCATGGCAAGCTGAAGGATTTTGCTGTGCCAGGGGATACACTTTGGCTGGCACCACATCTCCTCTGATCTTGCCCCGTTGGAGCAAGAGAAAATAAGTACCATTTGTTAACATGCCAATCGTTCTTTACACTGGCTGATTAAAAAATAATTACTCGCAGCCATTATTGAGCACTCTTGCAAATGAGCTGTGGGAAGCTGTGACTGTGTGCTTAGCACACAGTGTGTCTTGCTTGTTTCAATATTATTTTAATTAAGTATCTGGGTAAAAGGCCTTTCTAATGTAACTTTCTTTTCATAAGCGGCGAGCAGGACTCCGTGCTTGGCTGAGCGGTGACGGACTGCTACAGCCCGGCATCGCTCCAGGCTGCTCCCACCCTGGTGACACAGTGGGACACGCTGCTTATTGGAATTCAAGAGGACTAATCTTAGGCAGACCCATGATGGAAAGAAAGCTGTCTGCACCCAAGGGACATGGCCACAGCATGAGCTGTGATAGCTCAGACAGCTCATCACCCTGAGAGCAACCAGCTGGGACCAGCTGGTTTGGTCTGGGATGTGGGCAGGATGGAGATGATGACCCAGGACATCCCTTGTGGATGGGGGACTTCGGGCCACCTCTCCTGCTGGTACAGGGGACCAGAGGTGGGCTGGCCCTCTGAGCCAGGTGGGAGGAGAGGATCTCAGTCAGAAGGGCTCTGCAGGAGCTTTATCCCGTGACAGGACCGCAGACCCGCAGCATGGCTTCATTTGCCAGAGACTTCCTTTTGTTCTTTACACAAAAGATTTTCCAAAGAAAAAAAGAGAAGAGGTGGAGGAAAACCCACGTGTTCTGGTTGCCCATCCACCTCCTGTGGCTGCCTTTGTGCATGACTCAAAGCAGTCACATCAGACAATTCCACCTCTTTCTTATTTACTTGTTTTCCACTTTCTGCATCCCAGCTGGATCTGTATTTAGCAGAGCACATGGCCACCATCCTTTATTTTGGGGGATGTTTGCTCTTTCACATCAGCTTACATTCTCTCACGTAGTGTTTAAGCTGCAGCACTGGTGTCAATTATCTGTTGTTTGCAAGCAAATTAACCCGGCAAGCAGGTTTCAGATCCTCAGCTGGTGTAGAATGAACATGGCACTGGAGAAATCGAATTGCTGCACAGGTTCAAGCAGCACTAAGCAGCTCCAGAACTTCCTCTTGATCCTTCTCTTACCAGATGAAATTCCCTCTCCGGATATTTCTAGCGGGATAAAATGAAGGCCCTGAGCAGGTGCGCCCTGAAGTCCCTCTCAGACCTAGCAACACGGAATTGAAGTTGTTGCTGAGTCCTGGGTTGGGTCCCAGTCACAGGTTCTGTTTTGGGGGATGCAAAACCTGGGGATAAATAAGATTATTGGACACAAAAGGAAATTTTTTCACAATGAGAATAATTAGCCACTGGAATAATCTCCCCAGGGAAGTGGCAGATTCCCCATCACTGGGCACTTTTAACATTCAGCTGGAGATGGTGCTGGGCCATCTTGTCTGGACCATGCTTTTGCCAAGAAAGATGGACCAGATAATCCCTGAGGTCCCTTCCAACCTGGTATTCTCTGATTCTATGAAGTTGTGGAGAAAGGTGCAGCCATAACAGGCTATCATCACTTGGACAGCTTGCAGCAGGATGGATCAATGATCTCTGACTGATTCTTTGGCAGTCAGACCCATCATGTTCTATTCCTGGAGCAAGACAGCAATAACATGGATTTTTGATCAAATGGACACTTAACATTTCCCCAGACAATTCCTCTCTGTGAGTTGAGAAGTGCAGTAATTCCAGTAGACACTCCAGCAACCTGAAACCCTGAGCTTCAGACTTTGAATAGACTAAATAAAAATCAGAGGGCTTTTGTCTTACTTCAACAAAAACATATGTTCTCACCAGACGTTTTTGATGGGAAAAAAATAACACATTTCCCAAACAGCTCTAGTTATTGCCGACAACTTCATTTCCCATTTCAGACTCTGCTGTGGCAGGAATGTAAAAAGCAGAATTGATTAGATCAGATTAGGTTAGATAGGGAGCCTGGTGATGAAAAGCTGCTGATGCTCTCTTTGCGCCCATTCAGGACCATTAACAATCTCCATCCCTCTCACCCAGGGATGCTGCCCCATTGCTGAATTCTGCTCCAAGTAGCTGATCTATGTCTCTCAATTTCTCCCTGCAGTCTCTGTTTTAAAGCACATTTTGACCCCACGTGTCCTTCTCCCACTGGAGCTGGAACTCCAGAAAAATGACAAGGAATTTCTGTATACATAATTTGGCAACACACTTTGGGATCTGTTGGGATGAAGATTGCTGGATTGGTCCACTTTACTATTACAAAGATAACAACGACTACCTTATTCTCCCCTGAAAGACCTTTTTTTTTTCTTTTTTTTTTTCCCTTTTCTTTTAATGCAATAACATTTCCTTGTAGCTTCCCGCAGGAAATTGCTCTTTCCAGTGTAGCTTCACATTAGGTCACCCAAACAACCTGGAAAGAGCCATTTTACCAGCCCCTCCTGTCTTCAGCATAAAACTATTATATCTTATTTGCCAGTGCATTAAGCTGGCTGAGAGTGGAGCAGGTTGTGGATGCAGTGCGGTTTGCTCTAACGCTCTCCTTTTTTCTTCTCTCCTTGGATAATTTCACGGTCCATTAGCTTCCTGTAGCTGCTTGCCTCAAACACACACACATCCCCACGGTGTATGAGCTTCCCTCTCTCTACCACAGGCACAGGGCAGAATACACATGTAGCTGTCAGGCTTGCTCCAGGGGCACAGGAAAAGCAGCTCAGCTATGTCCAGGGCGGTGCAGAGCAGGATCCCCAGGGATGCTGATGCCCGGAACAGTCAGCACACACTACACGAGGGTGCACAAGAACTGAGCTGGACCAGAGGGTGAGGAATGCTCCAGACTGACACTGTCCTGGCACAGTGGGGTTTACATGACACCCATCTGGCATCCACTGCATGGAAAATAGAGCAGGGAGAAAGATTAGAGGGAGTTCTCCCACCATCCATCCCCTCAGCTACAGCAGGAGCTGGAGCATCCCATCACAATCCCTGGCCAGAGCAACTTCTGGGCTGCCCCAGCTCACCCTGAGAAGGCAACAGGTCCAGTGCCCACAGCACCCTGACCTTGCAAAGAGAGCAGCTGAAGCCTCATTAAGACCCCTGCACTGGAAAAGACAATTTCATGTCTCTTATTTTTAAATCACCTGGAGAAAAGGGGGAAAAAACCCAAACCTGTGCATGAGGATTTTACAGCTGCAATTCACCGCTCAGTTCTGAAACTTGCAGATTTGGGGAACAACTTGCCAACAGTGAAGTCTGTGCCCAGAAGATGTGAGTCTGAATTTTCAGGGAGAGACTTCCCTGTCCCTTGTGGAGAGGCTGGGGGCAGCAGGGCGGGCAGCTCCTCTGGACAGGCAGGGTGTGGGTGGAGGGTGAAATTGGTATCTCAAAAATGACAGCTTTCACTTGGAGTTCACTTTCTCCCTCTGACAAATGAACTTTAGGAAAAAGAAAAAAAAAGGGCCAGAGCAGAATGTGAATCCTGCCAGGAAAGGATAAAAATAAACAAAAAAACCACCCCAAACAACCCCCAACAAAACAAAGGAAGCGGGGGAGATTTAGTTGGCCTAATACACAAAGAAATGTTATTCACAGGCATTATTGATTAAGTTTTGCTCACCAACACATACATAAATACTTACCTCTCAAATGAATAAGAGGCTCTGTAATGCTGGAGGGAAGAAGGAAAAAGATTATTGAAAACGTGAGGGTCAGAGAAGCATCCGGCTGCAACAGACGTGCTGAGAAGATAAACGAAGATGTCTTTGTCAACACATCAGTCTGCCAAAGACCAAATATGATAGAAGGCAATCCCTTTTAGGCACTAGAAACCATGCTTGGACTTTGATAACAATGAAATAGAGACTATGGAGCAGATACTCACCTGGGCTAATTCAGTGCCAGAACCCTGATCACAGGGCAGCAACATCAATTTCCATTACCTGAGGATCCTGCTGGCTGGAGACAAAGCAGCCCATTAGCAGCAGGGCAGAAGCCGAGATTTATGACAACCTCTGTAAGGCACAGGAGAAGAGAGAAGAGCAGCGAAGAATGAGATCAAAGGAGAAATAGAGGAGTGGCAGCTCTGACCCATGAGCACCCCAAACCTGCCTGAGCCCCCGGGAACCACCCCCTCCCCAGCACTGCTGCCACACGGAGGAGCACACAGTTCTCTCTGGGATGGCTGGGACATGGAGGAATTGTGCCAAGTCCAACAACACTAGAACTGGCCCATGAGCCAACCCAGTGTCACACACAGCTCCGTGAAAGCAGGGTTGGGACACACACACGCCCCAACTGAAAGGGAGCAGACAGGAAGGTTTGGTGCTGAGCATTTGGTGATGTCAGCCCCGAAGCTCTTGAGCCATCTGAAGGCTGTGAGGGACCATCAGGATAATCTGTTCTGGCATCCAGCATCCCCATGGGATCAGCTCGTGCATCCTGCCTGGAATTCATGTCTCCACCACCACGGCTTTCCCTCAGGGCATCAGGGCTGTCTCAGGGATGTATTCCATTCAAAAGCTCAGGTTTTACCTTTCTACTGCTACATCTCTGCGCCTGCCACCATGGAAGGCAGAAATGCCTGGAGCATACATGCAAGATTTTTGTTGAATAGCACATTGCAGTGGGTGTGTTGACAACGAAGTTAAGAAGAAGTTCGCTTCCCCCAGTGCAGGGGGCTTAACAAACACCAGCAAGGACGCTGGGCTTGCAGGAGTGTTTGAGTGAAGGATTGAGGGTGCATGTGCAGCTGGAGATACTACAGTTCTCCCAGAGAAGCTCTGGTGCTTCAGGTCAGTTCCCAGCCATCGGGTCTGCCCAGATGCACCCAGAATCGGGTCCCACCAAGCTCGGCCAGCAGGTCGGTGGATTTTGCTGTTATTAGACATACACACACTGGGTGTGCTCCTGCCCCCTTTTGAGGTAACAGCCAGAGATAGGCGCCGGGCTCTGCCTGTGATAATGACCCCCACACAGCTTCTTGTACCTCATTTTCTCTGCCTGTGATCAGGGACACAAGGCACATCCCTGAAGTCCCAGGTTGCTGCGACACCTGCCACCAGAAGAAAGGAGAAAAAAAACCACAAAAACTTCAGGTCTTGGTGCCTCCAGCACAGGCAGCAAAGCTGCAGTTATCCCAAGGAGTGGAGCTCAGGAGCTGGAGCAGGGCAGCCTCTAGTGGCTGCGAGCCAGGAAATGCGGTCCCCAAACCCGTGTGGAGGGATGTTTGCTCCCCACAGCATCCACATGAATAAGGCATAGCCTGTGCTCTGGATTGCCCCATAGCCCATAAATTTGGGCTCTTGGACTCCCCCTCCCTGCTGCCACAGCCACCTCTCAGACGCTGCTTCCTGCTCCTCCAAACACATCTGACCCCGTGGCTTCCTGCTCTGCCTAAGCAGCCAGAGGTACCAAAAGACACATCCCAGACCTCACAGATGTGCCCCCCATGCCCACAGCACTTGTAGCATCCCTGGAAATAGCTGCATCCCCAGCACAGGTTTGGCCATGTGGCTGATTGCGGGTAGCTGTTGGATCTGCAGCTGTCCAAGTGCTGGAGCTGGCTGTGACAGCAAATCCATCCAAATTCATTAATGTTCCATCTGGAGAAGCCTGGCCTTCTCTACAGCAGGATGCTCTGGCCCTAGGGGATGCCCAGTGGCCTGCACTGCACGGGAAGAAGTTCTCCCCAGGAACTTTTTTGACCAATCCTATTCCCAACCTTGCTTCCATGGCCAGAATCACCAATGTCTCCTTTGCTGTCTGGAACCCCCTCTGCCAACAAAACTTTGTCTTCCAGGTCAAAGGTTCACAGTCTACAGCCATCCCACAGCTTCATCCCAGGTCTTCAACTTCCTGTCCCACAGGACATAAAAATTAGTAGAACAAGCCAAGCAAGACAAAAATCCTCCTGGTTGTTTCCAACAGATTTCTGGCTTCACCTCAGCACATCCCCACTCCCTGCTTCATCCCAGTTTTCCTGGTGAGTTTTCCTGGTTTTCCTCCCCATCTTTGGCTTTGACCATTTATTTCACTAGGAGATGCAGTCTCCTAGCTAAGCAGCACAGGCAGCCATGCAGAGCATCAGAGATTTTGCTGCTGCTCTGGGCATCACATGGAAAGCCCTTAACTGCAGCAGGGCCAGGCTTTGTAGCTGCCAGGCACTCAATATTTAAGTTATGGGATGAACAGCTCCTAGTATACACATGTTTATGCATATTGTCATTTCCTAGTGAGAAGGAGATGTTCATTAGTGGGTGTCTACGGAGGAGACCCTAATCCTGCAGAGGGTCTCCTAGTTAGGAATAGAAGTCAGACAAACTCAGGTCTGAGATACTGAAAAGAGAGTGAAGCTGATTATTGGTTGGGACTGGATGATGACAGGGCTGAGAACATCTTCTGTGACAAGCTTAGAGTTCAGACAAGCTGGGCTATGTCCATGGAACATTAATCACTTGGTCAGAACGGTCAAGGGGTATTGACATATCAGAAAATTTTTGCTTCTTCCTGCTGAATATCACTTTGTTTATTTTGATTCTTTCTCCATTTTGTTTAGGCAAAAGAATAGCTAGAATTTCCCCCAAAGACTGCTGGGATTATTTCTTAAAACCCCAGATCCTTATTGTTGCTACTTTATAACTATTCTGTTCTGAAATAATTTCTGCTTTCAAAGGTGTGACAAGTTACAGCTGCCCACCTCAGAAAATGCATCACAGGCAAGCTGAGGAAGGACAATGCCCAAAACAGCACTGAACAAGTTATAGGGGAGATGATAAGAGCAGGACAGGGACAAGATACAACCTTTCATCCCCTGCATTCGCCGAGACATTTGTCCCTTCTTCGTTGAAGCAGACCTTCTCTGAGCAGCAGCACCTGCACCAAAGGCCCTGAGTCCAGCTCTGTGCAGACAGTGTGAACGAGGACAGCAGCTGAGTGCAGTGGGAGGTGTTTTCAGCCACACTTCTGCCTCCAGGAACACTCAACGTTGTTTGTGCTGGCTCCTCAACATCAAGGCAACAGTAAAATTAATGACTGTGCTTCTGAAAGGGATTTAAACATTAATAATGAAGAGGGGACACAGTTCTGCAAGGCACATTAGCAGCCATTCTGGGTTTCACTTGCCTCAGAGGGTTATGAAATGGTGTGTGTAACATCAGGGTCCTCTTGTGATGGGCATCTATCTATTGGGAGTGGGGTGGAGATGTGAGAAAGCCTGGCATAATCTTATCTTAACTGTACCAGACTGATCCTGTCTCCCCTTCACTCCCTTCCCCTCACTTGGTTTCTCAAGAGCATGGAAAAATTGTGTTAGATCCACATCTCCCCTGAAGTTGCACTGCTTTCCAAGTCACACACAGATTACGTGATCTGTCCCTAACATTTATTCTCCTTCTTAGGTTGTGTGTTTGGCTGTTTGAAAGTAGGGAAACATTTGTCTTGATCAAAACAGAAGAGGGGCCAATGCAGTTTTGTTTCCATCACAGCAGGTGGTAAAGCTGTTCAGAGGAGGAGCAGGAGTCAAATCCAACTCACCCTGTTCATCTGACAACAGCATTGGGGCATTGTAAAATCAGAAATTCAGTGGTTAGGTGGTCAGGCAGCTCCCACAACATCTTCCCCTGACAGCAGTGCCAAGTCCTTCTCCCATTCAGTGAGAAAAATCACCCACATACCCCATTCCCCTCTTCCCAGCAAGTTCAACCTGCAGAGATGCTGCAGACAAATGAGCTGCCCAGGAGCCTGGTCAGGTCACACATCCAACACCTCGATGTCCCCAGACACTGAGACACATTCATTATCTGTACTGCACTGTGGCAGAGGTGTTCAAAGGCAAGGCCGCCTGGCCTGAATCTGACAAAGTGTCCTATGAGTTCTCCTTACTTTCTGGTTGCTGAGCTTCTGGAGTCAATCTCAGGCCACAATTTTCAAGCTGTGTTCTATGATTATGAGGCATAAAACATCCTTTTTTTTCCTGAAAGCTTGGAGTAACAAGAATCTGTCTGAATCCAGATTCCAAAGCTTTGGAACAAACACCCATTCTTGCAAACATCACAATAAAATTATGTGAGCAAGCGATACTTGAAATAACACCCAATTTATCTTCCTATTTCCCCTGTATGATTATGGCTTTCATTTTGCTGGGGTAAAGAACCTTGAAAACAAATGAGTCAGTTTGATTTTTGTTTCATGGAGAAGTTCATTTCCTGGCGCCTTTGCTTGCTTGCAACGTTCAGCTGACAGTCTGCAGTTCTCTGAAAAATTGAGACTTTTGAAACTTTGGGCTTTGTGGGACAGGAGAGTGAGTTCCCAGCAACTGCTTGCCACCCTCCCATTTTGCAGTGGCATTCCAATGCCTGTGGTACCTGAAGCAAAGGAGCACTGCCCTCCCACCTTTCCTTCCCAAAACCTTCCCACCACTGAACTCAACACAGGAGATGACTGAGAGCCTTCAAGCCTAGCAGGATTTACCTGCACATTTAAAGTGTAAACAGCAAATAAACCACCTCAGCATCACACAGTGTGCTATGGTCGTGGGAGCAGAGGCTTGCAAGCCCTTTTTTGTGCTGTGTAAACCTGACCACTGCCAGGACACAACCACAGGGCATCATTTACCCCCTGGAAATTAAAGAGGACAGAGTTTTTCACCTCATGCTGAGGAGCAGCCTTGCACTCTTGGTGTCAAGCTTCTTGACTTGTTTTTCAAGGTGACTCCACCAGGTGATGGAGCAGTCCAAGGATTGTGGAACTTCCCTTCTCCAGACCTTTGGCTATTTTCCTCTCGCCACCAGGTTTGTGCTGCAAACAGGAGCCTCTCACCCTTGCCAGGAGGCTAATTGTATCTCAGAGCCAAAACTGGCACTGAGCACCACTCTCCATACCTGCAGGAGCAGCCCTCCCTATCTCCAGCCAAGGAGACACTTGAAAACCTCATTCTCCTCTCCCAAATCCTCAGCACTTCTTTTCACCCTTGCAGCAGCAACCACAGTCTCACACAAAGTCTTGCCCAGTCCCATGAGGAGAAATGGCCAATTTTGCATTATAATGAATGTACGTACATAAAAGTTCTGATTCAAACACTTTCATTAGATTTAGTCACTGGCTCCCAAATACAAAATGATGGTGACACCAATTCCTCCCCAGCCTGAGTGACTAATTGTGACACAGAGGCAATTAGGCTTGGTTAAATGATCCATGTCCCTTCGAAATAATGGTCTGTCAAACTGCATTCGCCCAAAATAATCTGGGATTGACTCGATGATCAAAATATCTATTTCTTCAAAATTAATACAAACCCAGAATTCCTCGTTTCTCCACGGTGCAGCTGCAAAATGAAAGGGCTGCCTCACTGTGTGTGGGGGAGGATGGGCCACACCAGGGAAGTAGGAACAGGCAGTAGAAGGGAAGATGAAACAGCTATCACAAACTACTTGCTGCAGGCAGAATGCAGCTGCAATAGAGCTGGATAGACTGCTCTGGCCTTTAGAAAACCTCCATCCAAAGTCTCCAGCACAGGAAATAGCTACAATGCAGGAAGATGGGACAGACAGGGGTCTGTGGTCCCCTCCACCAGCCTGTTACAGAGGCCCCAAGCCACCAACATGAGCTTTGCTGGTTGCACTCTGAGGGCAACACTCCATTTCTGGGAGTTTCCCTCTAAAGAAGGCCTGCAAACAAAAAAATCTGTGGCCCATGAAGTGATCCTACAAATTCCAGAGCCCCTTCAGTCCTGGGAAGTGCATGGGCTACCTCATGGAAACACCTTGCAGAGAAAACAGTGCTGACAGGGACTGCATGGCACTGCCTGCCCTGGGGACAGAGACACTCAGGAGAGGGAGAAAAGTTTCTCCAGGATTCAGACAGCAAATTCCAGAGAAACCTGCTCTTCCCCAACTAATATCCTAACCCCAAATTAATAAGGACCAACCCTCAAGTTTGTTACCTGTCGGCCTCCACAGGGAGGTCTTGACTAATTAAGTATAGTAGGTTAATTGGAAGAGCCCACACAGACCTCCCTAAGAGGCAAGCCCCAGGCACAAGCTTCCCCCTGTCCCTGTGAGTCCATATCACCCCATAAGATGTTTTTTTAGGGCACTCACTACAGTGGAGGACAACCACCTCCATGGGACCCCAGTGAAGGATGTCCTGCCAGTTTAGCTAATTTCTACATCGCCCCCAAATTGTACCAATGCAATTTCCATCCACTCTGCACAGCTCACTGCACCCAGCTCTGAAAAGGGAATGACAAAGTAATTACCCATGTTAATGGAAGCAAATATTCCATTCTGCCTGTCTTACTCCCTCTCCACACCCCCGAGGGCCAATGGCAGAAGGTGCCACGGAGCCATCTAAGCACAGTTTTTACCTTATCTACATCTGCATCCCACTCACTCACTCACACACAGTCTTCCACAGACAGCAGAGACATGAAGGTGGCTTTTCAGCGACTTTCCCAAGTGGATTCTCACATGTCTGATGCTGCTGAGTTCACCCTTTGGAGACACCAGTTCAGGTCTTTCTCTTCCACCTTTCATTGAGCTGAAGAGGAATCTAACATCTTTGAGACTGTCTATTGGTTAAAGGTGCCTGGTGCTGAGCAGAGACAGGAGGCCAAGCCCTTTATCTCATTCCTAGGACATGAAGCTGGAAATGAGAATTTTCACATTCAGAGCAAATTACCACCTGGGAGGTAAGAAGAGTCACTGCCTCCTCCTGAAACATTGGTCCATCCCACACAATTTCCTCCTCCATGCAACTGCTTAAATCAGTGTGAACTGAGTACAGACGTCCAGGGGGAGACTGACCCTTATGTTTGTGTGCTGGATGAGCCCTTGCCAGCAGCAGAAGATGGGGGAGGGATCCCTGAAGTCCATGTGATGCTGTGCATGTGACAGTAGGGAGTCAGACCTGATGATGCCATAGGTCCCCACCTCCTGTTCTTTACTGTGAACTCAGGAGCACAGCCAGTAACGCACAGAAAAAGCAACTTACTACTGGGAGAGATTTTTCATCAAACTGTCATTTCATCTGTGACTGTCTGGGCTGATCTGCAAATTATGAGTGCAAACTACCTCTGAAGAGATGTGGGAATAGAAACAGTTCTCCACTGTAAGACTAAAATTCACTGACCTTTTAAGGGATAGCGGGTTATCACGTTAGTGCTCTTAGCACGTTATAATCACTCTCCCCCAGCATCCCCTCCATGTTGCAAGGAGATTAATTACTTCTTTTTCCTCCCTTTTCAATGAAGAAAACTGGCCTATTACTTCTGCTCTAGCTAAGCCTCTCTGCGCCACAGGTACCAGCAGCTTTAGCACTTAGGCTAAATGGATCAACATGCCCACTTAAGATCAAGACAGTTGTTTTCAATTTACTCCTAACTCCAAGGCTTCCTTCTGACACACAGTGACTCAGCCAGGCCTCCTAGCTCTGGGTCTCCAGCCCCTGACACCCTGGGGCTCCTACAAGTTCCTAGACTTCAGCAAGAAGAAGAACCAAAGCTCCAAGCAGGGATGGAGATGGACAGGAAAGTGTTAAATCTGGAGCTGTACTAGCTCTCCCCCTTCTGCAGTAGAGACTTCATCCTTTATTTATGGGCCAGCCTTCTCGATACAAGACATTTAAATTTTTCAGCAAGGTCTATGTCCCATCACCCAGGGCAGTTTAAATTTTCACTCATCATGCACAGACATCGGTACAGGCATCAGCAGAGGGATAGTAATTACAGCAGGAAAAGGATGAAAATAAAAGTCAGTTCTGCAATGATTATCCCCTATGTAAGATGGAATGATGTATATTTTACAGGGTGAAAATGATCAGCTTGTTGCACTCCTCAGCCCTGCCTGAATGCAGCAGAGCAGAGCCTTTAAAGGTATTCCTCATTAAGGTGTCATCTTGGCCAAAGGATATCACTGCTGGAAACAGCCACTAAACATGAGAAATCTTCATGTAGCACTCAGCTGGTTTTGAGAAGAATGTGACCAAAACTGTCTAATTCCTCACCAAAAGGCAGCCCAAGAACAGAAAGTTGTTTGGCACAGGAGTCTCCAAACAGAGCTGTAATATGGGATGTTTCCACGTAGGGTGCTGACATCTAACCCTTAAGGGCTCAAATTTTCAACGACTTGTAAAAACCCAGCTCTGAGACAGCAGCAGAGTTGTTACAGTCCACAGGAAGTCCTCAGGCTTTCTGCCTCCTGCCACCAGCCACACCACCAGCAGAAGCCACCACTGCCCCAGCTGCCAAAAGAGATGCTGCTAGCCAGACCATGTCTGATCATTAGGCACGCTCAGACGGATTGCTTGGATGTGTCAGAAAAGGTTCAGGCTCCCAGCAGAAGCTCCTGGGCAATTTTCACAGCTCAATATAACAATTTACTGATGGATAATGTAATGTGAGAGAGAAGCAACGCTGTTTGAGTGCTAAAGAGGAGAGCTGGTCATTGCGTTGCCATCAAGGCATCACCCCATGGTCGTTTTCCCAGATTTGATTTAAATGGCTGTTATTGCTGGGGGAGAAGAGACAGACTCTCTGAGCTGCATAAGGACACGTGTCCAGCCAGAAGGGAGGGGAGACAGAACAAGGGGTCCAATTCCCCACACACACTGGGGCTGCTGCAAGGATGGAAATGGAATTCTCATATCACAACCCCCCCAACCTGGGAAACCTCAGCTGCTTTTCCTTCCATTCCAAGCCACCTATCCCCATCCAGTGGAGCTGCACATTTGCCTCTTTCCCATCCCTTCTGGTCACTACCCCGTGTTGGAGGGGTTGCAAATGCTTACCAAGTGTTTTGGACTCCCTAACAGCACAGCCCAGAGGAGTCCTACGCAGAAGCTTCTACTCACAGGCCACCATAGTAGAGGGAAAGGGGATGCCTCTGGGAACCCCACCTGGCACTTCTGAAAGTGGAGGCAAAAACATTGTTTGTTTTTCTTTCATGGACTGGAAGCCCTATAATTGCACTAAACTGTTTCTGCGAGAAGGATATAATTAAAAGTGAATGGCTCTAAGTCTTTTATCACCATGAATATTAAATAAAGATAAACACCACATCAATATTAATTTAAGAAGAAACAGAAAATGAAAGGCAGGACTTGATCCCAGCTGACACGTCAGTATTTTATAGATGAAATTACGCAGCTAGGGGTGAAGAAAAGACTCCAAAAACCAACCAAACAAAAAAACCACAAAACATTTATGACCTTGGGAGGTCATTTATGACCATCCCAAGCAGATGGGACAGGCTGGAAGTGACAGCCACCCCATGCCGTGTCCTCCTTCATCATCCTGTCCCCAAAGTTAGTAGCACCAAAGGAAGGTACAGGACGTTCCCAGGTCAACAGTTCCAGCACTAAGTGGCCCAGGAGCTACAATTCAGCTCAGTTTTGCTCACAGCACTGTGAGTTCAATTTTGCTCACAGCACAAGTGTTTGCTGGAGTCACTCCACAGATGCACAGCCCAAACTGGAAGCTCTCAATGACTACACCAAAAGCCCATGGTGCTCCAGAGCTGCTGGGGGGTGATCCAAACCCGGCCCAGCGGGCCAACCCCTCTCCTTGCAGTCCTCTAATACAGTCAAGATTTTCTTCACTTGGAAATGGATCTAAAGTCACATTTTCCATCCAACTTCTCCTCCTCCATCCCTGGTTTCACCTTTTGTTTCTCTTTTCAGCACTTCCCCACCACTGATGAGACCTGAAGCACACATCCCTACCTGCAGGCAGCTGGATGGTTCCTCAGTTAAGGCTGCTGGAGTCTCATCAGTGGCCTGCCTGTGTGGGTTTGGTATCTTTATTACTGTTTATAGCAGGGTAGTGCACAGAATCTTCACCCACCTACGCCAGCTACAGGCTCCGCTATTCCCCTGCACGTTGTAGTCTCTGGCCTCCAGTCATCACAGACTGGCTTTCCCCAGGGAGCCCAGACTGCGAGTTGAATAAATGTTTGTGAGTCCCAGCTCAGCCCCCGCAGGCACTAAAAGCTACCATTAAGGAGAAATTGGACATAGCTGGCTTGCAAGGATGTCCTCCCTGGCAAGTCAAGCCTACAGGAGCCCCCACCCACATCCCCAGGCTTTCCTAAGGACCAGGCACACCACATCTCACCCAAACTGCATCCCTCAGCTTTCTGAGCAGCTCCTCACACTCCCGTGTGCCCCAAGCCTGATGGAAATCACAGAGGAGGGAGACAGAGCAAAGGAATCATGAGGAAAGAAAGTTTTCCCAAGGTTCAGGATAACAACAAAACTCCCAGATGCACTGTAGCTATTTATGCAGTCTCTAACTGGTCCAAAGGCAAAACCAGTGCACCTGAGTCAGACCAGCGAGCACCATTAACCCCGGGCTTCCAGCCAGGATCAGCACTCTGCTCTGAGATGGGAGTTCAGTCCCGAGCCATGCCCCAAAGCCACAGAGCTTTCCCTGAGGTGCAAAACTGATATTTGAATTTCTTCTGTCTGCAAGCAAGGGTGCAGTGGGTATGGGTCACTGCCTGGTAGTGTCTCAGGCAGACACTGGCTTCAGACTTCTCCCTTTCCCAGTCTGTCCCCGCCTCTCCCCTGCACTGGTAACGTGCTCTGGGTACCTGTAATCTGCCCCAGAAGTGGCCACGTCCCAGCAGCAACTGAAATCACCTGTGTGCAATCGATTTGTGATTCTACAAATGTTCAATATCAATTTTTCTGCTCAAATACAGCCCCAAAGAGCTCACTCCTGAATGAATAACACAGAAATTGCTCTCCACAAATACAGCCCAGGGCACCATCCCTCTCTGCCCACTGCTGCCCTCAGGACTAACAATTTTCCACTTTTCCCAAATCCATAGCTCACCATCAGCTGAATTTTTATGTCTTGGAGGGGTCAGTTGGGGCATGAGTAAGAACCAAGATGTGATTTGAATGACATTGTAAATGTGGTTGTCCATTAAAGCATAAGCCACAGCAGATTTTGAAGGTGACTAATGGCCGATTGCTGGGTCTCATATATCCAGGTGAGTTGTTGAAATCACACCCCCTGCCCGTGCACCCCTGTCTCCAGCTCTGTGATCTATAAGCTGTGTTCACGCTCAGCCTACAGAACAGGTTATGCATTGCCTGCCATTCTGCACACCTCCTAACGACCTGCAGCGAGTGATTAACGGCTTGTAATGAGGGCAGAGCTGCTGCTTGTCGATAATCCTCCACAGCAAGGCTCACAAAGCCCTCGTGAAGAACGACTGCTTCCAAGCTGGTTCAGAGCAGTGCGCAGAGGCAGGCAAACAGCTCCCGGTCCTCTCCTGCATCCCTCAGTCCTCTTCTACACCCCTGTCTGTGCATAGCTGAGAGTTTCCAGTCTTCATATTGCTGCTCCAAGGGATGGCCAGCGGAAGGGTTAAATATCCAAACCTTCCTTGGATGGGGTGCTTAGGGGGCTACAAGACCTGGCCCTTCAGCTGGCCACATGAAAGGCAGCATTTTGGGGAGCACATTTATCAATCAGTGGCATAATGGCCTCAACATTTGTATTGCCATTGTGTCCAGTGGCTCAGCCCTGGACAGTCGTCCTCACCATGAGAAAGGGACACCAAGGGAAATGAAGGCAGAGGACATCAGGCCACCACTCATGACAAATTGCTGCCTGGTCACCATCCTGCCTGATGCCATCATAACCTAGACCCCAGCAAGCAGGTGGACCCAACACAACATTCTCAGGGATGGGATTGTTCATTGCTGAAGCTAACAAAGACCTGCAGGCTTCCACATCCATCACATCCTCATCATCACCATGCCTAGAAATTATTAGAGCCACCCAGGAGAGACAGCTTCCCCTTGGGGGAACTTCAGGTCTACTGGTCCTGAGAAAAAAATGAACATTCCACAGCAGGAAGCTTTGGGTTCCCCAGGACATTGGTTTTCAGGCTTCCCAAGAGGAGAAAGAGGCTGCATTTAGGGCAGAAAGTTACACACCTGGAACAGGGGTGGCAGACCTGAACCTGGGAGCTACAGGCTACAGGGAATCGCAGTGAACCCTGGGCATGTGAGCAGGGGCTGGTGCTATCAGGACCAGCAATGACTCACATCATGGTCCAACACCCACCAGATTCAGCGAGGCCAAGTTTTTGGAGGCAAAAAAAGAGAAATAAAATATGCCCTGAGATTTTTCTGTGTCTTTTTTAAAAATTTTTTCCCAGGAAAGCAAGGTCCTGCAAATAAACTGTTGACTGAGCTCAGCCAGCTCATGTTATCTGTGCTCGGGAGCAGAGCTCAGCCCCCTCCAATACCATGGATTTGCTATCATCCCCTGCCACCCACGTAATCACTTCAGTCACACCACGCTCTGTCCCACTGCAATTTCATAGCTGCTCTGTCCGGGGGAAATCACAGCAATTTGGGCTTGTCTGAAAGCATTACAACTGTGCTCTGCCTCTTCAGAGGACACTGGTTTGCACAAAGAGGGATTGGTCGTGGTGCAACCCTTATAGGGTCCAGAGCTCCCCAGTGACTCACTTGTCACCAAGAAAAGTGCTTGGAGGAACAAAGGATGCTGAGCCTGGGCACCTGGGGATGGAAAACAGAGCCTTTCCCATGCCAAGTGCTCCCCTGGACTGGGGAAGGTGTGGGGCATCAGGCTACGAGGCAGGACCAGGTTTCAAAGCCTGTCCCTACCTCATATTTTCCCTGGATTGCTCAAAATAATTTTCAGAGACCTTCTTCTCTCAAAGATATGCAAGAGGTGCTCTGCTCCTTGCCTCTGTGGGTTCTAAGTGCCTCAACCCTGTGCCTGTCCTTCAACAGTGGTGTAGGCTCAGCCAAGCCTGTATCCCATCAGGTGGATGATGCCTCAGAGCCTCAGGTCTCACACTCCCGAAAGCATTCCAGCAGAACACAAAGGAGAGCAATGACAAGACATCCATCAAAGTCAGACTCAGCACAAAGTCACAGCTCTGGCAGGTGTCAGGAGCCAGTGATGCAGCAGCTGGGATCCAGAGGAGGAGAGATATGTTTGATGTGGCCAATATATGACAAAACATCCCAATTTCTCTGGTTTTATTTCAGTGTTATATGCATTTTTTCCTCTGTGCACCCATCAGTTTCAGCAGAGAGGGGGAATGGCAGGTTGCTGAAACAATCCTGATCATCTCGTGCCAGTTGTGAACGTGCTGTGACAGCCAGGATGCCTCCCATGACCTCACAGTGTGCACGTAGAGGCAGAGGATGGGACTGAAAATGGGAAAAAGGGCTCAATATTTCTATTCATGGCATTATGGATCTGATTTTCTCTCACAGTCGAACAAAGCATTGATTTATTGAATAAACACTGGGCTGTGCTGAGAGTGCACTGGATTTTTTTGAGGTACCTTCCAGTGGATGCTGTGTGGCACCTCAGCAGGTCACCTCTGCAAAGAGCTCTGTGGAATGAGCAGGGCAAGTGCCGGAGGAGGGCCAGCACAGCCCAGGGCCAGGGGGGAAGTAGCTGTCCCGAAAGCCGTCTCACCTCTACGTTTTCTCCTTATCCACGTCCAGAGCAGAATCACCCGTGGGAAATGCTGCCAGGAGCGGTCTGAGAGTGCCAGGAGCGGTCTGAGAGCCCCCGGAGCCCCGCGCATCCCCGGGCGCCCCGTGTCGCTGCGCTGCCGCCCCACGCAGAGATTCAAGTGCCATCTAGTGGCACTCGGGGCCCCGTGGGACAGACGAGTGTCCCCAGCTCCCTGGCAGCGAGCCTTCCCCTGCCCACCGCTTCTGCACGCCGCTTCCCAGCCCCTCTACTCCACAGAAACACCCTTTGCCATCACCCACAGCCCCTTTTCCCCACTTTGTGTAACCTTCTCCCCCGATCTGCACCTTTCTTCTTTTCCCCATTGTCTTATATCCCCCCCTTTCCCATTCCCCTATGTTGTCCTTTTCCTCCACGCCGGATCTGGGCCGTGGTCACCTGCCCCCGGGACTGTCACACCGTGCAGCAGGCTCCAGGGACTCGGACTGTAAAGTCACTGAAGAACTCATCTCCTCCCAAGCTCACAAAGCAGGGAGATGGCTTTGCAATGGGACTGTCTGCCCTGTTCATACTCCTGAGTGTCTCTGTTGTCACTTCCATGCCCTGTCCCCCCAGGGACATCCCCAAGGTGACCCTTTCTGCCTCCCCAGCACTGGAGCTGCACAGAACCTGCGGCAGGGGTGCTGTGGGCCCCACCAGCAGCTCCCCAAGGGTGGCTTCGGTGGACCTTGTCAGTGGTAGGAGCCACGAGGGGGCTCCAGGAACCCATCAGAGATGGAGGAGAAATGGTAGGAGCAGAGCCTGCATCTCCTGCGGGATGGAAGAGAGATGCTGAGAGCAGAGCTCAGGTCTCCTGGAGAATGAGGTCTTCTCCAGCATCCTGGGTGGAGGAGAGTAGAGGAGAGGTTGCAGCTCAGACCAGGAGCAGGATCTACCAGCACTTTCATCCCTGTCACATACATCATGGCAAGGAGCAGTCCACGTGTGGCAATGTGCCCAACACAGGGCCTATGCTGGCCTGACCCTGAGGGCTGCAGGGTCACAAACATTTGTAGGATATTGGCTTTCAGTATATGACCATTTATTCCAGCCATAGATTCACCCCATCATCACCCTTGTGGGTCCACACTTACCCCTCGCATCTGTTTTATCCCTAACTCCACTCAGTGTTGGAGTATTATTTTAAGGAGGTAAATATGTCAGAATTAAATAAATGCTTTGGACAACACTACAGATCCCCACCTGGATGAGCATCATGAACATGCAGAAATAACTCCAGGGATGACCTCTCCAAGCATGGGAGACATTGGTGAGAAAGCAGGTTTGAGCCTGTCTGCCACTCTGTCACAGTCTAACTGCACTGTTCCACCAGTACCTGGGGAAGAAAACACTCCTTGCTAAAAGCTCTGCATGCCCACTCCTGTCACTGTGTGGCAAGACCGCAGATAATATTTTTGCAAGTACCCAGTAAGGTGGGACAAAGCTCCACACCCCTGGCATCACTGATAGCTGTGAGCCAGCTGGATGTTTGAGGTAAAGAGCAGGTAACAGTGTGATGAGACAAGGTGACCCTTGCCTGGCACCCTGCCTGGACAGCACCAGATCCTCCTCTGGTGGCCTTTTTTTCTTTACTCTTCATGGACACTTCACACAGCCATGTGAGTGGCCAGGCCTGGCTATGCCAAACCCTCCTGCCTAACAGACAGGAATAACGCTGGAGAAGGCTTTGCAGCTGGAGCAGATTCAGCACCTCCTTCCCTTTGCAGGTCCACATCTGCCTCCCCACCAGCAGACTCTGCAGCACTGGGTTTATATTGCTGCAGGAAGCAATCAGGTTTGATCTGCTGTAACCCAGGGAAGCAGTGCAATTAGCCAGACCAGCTCATTAGGGCTACAGTAGGACTCCTTTGGAGATCTGAGGCCCTTAACAGAGGATTCAGCAATGCAGGTGTTGGGGCTGGAGTTTAGAGCAGGAGGCAGTGGGGATGCAGGAGGTTGCAGGTAGTTTTAGGCACTTGGATATAGAAAATTTGAATTTGTGACCATTCAGCCACTGCCTCTCAACTTTCTTTAGAAGCCCACAGTGTCTTAGGTAAGCTCTGGTCAGGAAAAAACTGAGTTCTGAACTGATCAGCATGAGCTTTCAGGGAGATATGATTCTGCACATCAAGGGGGTTGGGGCATGGGGACAAGCACTGGGTCAAGGAAAACCCCTAGGATTCAGCAGGGAAATCAGCTCAGAGGGCTGCTGATGGGGTCTGCAATGTCCTGCCTCTTGGGCATCCTCTCCTGCCTTCCAGAGCCTACAGAGTCAACATGGATGCTCTAAGCCTATGCTGCATCCACCAACATGGTCCAAAAATATGCACAGCTTCTGTTACCACCTTACATTTCCCAGTCCAGCCTTGAGGTGTAAACACTGACTTTGACCCGAGGTAATCTGTCTTGAAAGAAGCATCAGCAGGCAAAGAAAATGTCACTTCAGAATTAGTATTGCCCCTGAATTAGAGACGCTATTCCAAAAAGCTATAGAAGGCTGCCGTGATGGAAAAATGAATGTATGAAGGACCCACCCTGAAGAACAGGCAGGGAAAAAATAGATCACAGTGTATTCAGGGCTCAGACAAGACCACACTTGCCTGCAAAAATAAATCCTTGCATTTGACACATTGCTTACATATTAATTAGTTTGATCAGCTTGGCTGGGTGTGTTAGCATGAGTGAGAGCTCATGTCTGTTTAGTGATAAACTGTTAAAACTTCCCAAATAGAACTACAAATTATGGCAGACCAAGATCTTCCCTTTGCTCACAGCCTCTCTCCTCTTTTTCTTGTGCTTTTCCACCCATATTTTTCTATTTTATTTCACTGTGTCTCTTAGGTACCATTTCTTTCTCAGTACAAAACGAGAGACTCATGGGAACAAGAGAAGCAGCTTCTTCACAGGAAGCCAAGGAACCATAATCCCCCAAAACACAAAGTCAAGAAACGGAAAAGGAAAATTCCACTTTTTTCACTCTATTCCCTTCTGTCCCAGCTTCTCCAGGATTGCTGGAGGGGCAAAGCCTGTGCAGCGGCCGGAGGCGCCCCCGCCCCTTTAACGGCAGCGCCGCAGCCTGACATCAGCGAGCTGTGGAGTCCGGGAGGGCTGGGAGCTGCTGCTCCAGGAGTGGTGCCAACACTTCCCTGTTTCCCTGCCTCTTCCCGGCTCTTGTTTTTGTGTGCCTTTTAACATGCCGCATGTGTATCCATGCTTGCCAGTGGATGTCTGCAGGGTTTACATTAACCAGCTCTAGCTGAAGTTGGTAAACAGCTATCAAAGTTTTGCTCCTCGTGCGTCCAAGGAGATTTCTGAATGAGGGAGTCGCTTGCATCCTTTGACGTCCTACGTGCTATTCCCTTATTTGCAGGCCAGATAGATCTTCTTTCCACTTAGCTATGCAGACAGGGGAGTTTGGGTTGGTTTGTGCCTGGCACAGGGAGGGGAGATGAATCTCCCCTGGCTTAGCAGGGAGTGTTCATGTTTTTACCTGTTTCCTGACTCCAGGAGGGAGTCAGACTCAAAACCTGGAACTTTAGTGTTTAAAGCTCTCATTCCTGACCAGAGTCCACATCTAAAGCTGCTCCTTTGCCCTGGGACAAAATACTGAATCCAGCAATTCCTCATTTCTACAGGAGGATGCAAATTAGGGCTTGATTTTATCCGGACTGTCACAACTCCAAAGTTTCTTGGAAGTTAGATCCCCATCCCAAACGCTGCTCGGCACTAAGTAGAGATGCTGAAAGCAATTCCCGAGCGCCGATCCCAGCGGCAGCACCACCACTAAAGCTATTTGTCCCCGCACAGGTTTTTTTTCACACATTCTTGCCTTCTGTTTTTGCTGAAGCCTCAGACCCTATTGAGAGGCAAATTTTAGCCATCTGGCAAAGCAGGCTGTGAGGAGGAAAAAAAAGAGAGAGAAAACACAATGTGCATGGGCACACACACACACACACACACAAAACTCTGGAGATTAGGGAAGACAAAAACTCCGCTGAATGCTGGAACGCAGGGCAGCCCCGCGGCGGAGAGGAGGGAGAGGCGGGAGGGGAGGAGGGCTCGGATGCGGGCAGGTCTGCCTGCCTGGATGTGGGGAACGGCTGCAGGCACGGGAAGGCGTGACCTGCATGGAAAATGCCAGACAACTCCAGACTCACACACACATATGCGCACACACGCTCGCAAATCTCCGGACAGAGATAAGGCGGACAGCGGAGCGTTGGGAATCAGGCAACGCTGTCCCCCGCAAGCGAGCCATCGATCCTCCGCACCAAATCCGCCGGGAAACTCTCCCAGCAGCAAAATGAGGTGAGTGCCTCCGCGACGGGCTGACCCCGGGCTCCCGCACTGCGTGGTCTCAGGGCACGGCCGGGCAGGGGGGGCCGCTCTGCTGAGGAAGGTTTCTCGATAATGACCGCGGCTCCGGTTCCCCTGTCCGTGAGCAAACAAGGCATTGCTCATGCCCCGGCTTCGTGCCGCAGCCCAGCTTGCACGCCGGCATCCTGACAAAGCCAAGGGACATAGGGGCATAGGCACCGCTTTGCCACGGCCGAGGGTAAAAGGCGTGGGCGAGGCGGGACCTTCGGCACGGGGACTTCAGGTTTCTGTGCACACATGGTCATTTATCACTTTCACATGAGGTTAAGACTTTCCTTTCGTGGGGAAGAAGTTTGATGCTGTTTTGCCTCCCCTGCTTAGGGGAAAGCATAGCTGCACAAGAAGACAGCCTGTTGAAATGGAGGAGGTGATGCCCATTTACACCAGCTGAGCATCCAGCCCCATGCATGCACTCTGACCAGAGGAGTAACAGTTTTTCCCTTCACACATTTTTGTGGTTTCAGAAAAGCTGTCAGAAAAAGGCATGTTCAACCTCACTCTGCTCGAAAGAAAAATCAATCCAAATTTCTCAGCTCCCATTTACTTTTCTCTGTAACGAAGAGCTGAGAAAAGTGATGGCACTACACAAATGAACCCCAGAAATTTATTGCCCTGGTTTTGAAACAACACAGACAGGTTAAAAATAATCCACTAATGCAGCTTCAATTTCCTCACCAGCATACCTAAATCAAGCCCTGATTTTGAAACCAGGTGTACGTGTATGTGTGCGTAGTTCCAATGTCTGTTGTACGCACCTACAAGCCTTTGCCAGGCCTTAGTGCCTATTTTAGCAATTTTCATCTCTAATGGCTCTAATTTCCTGCATGTTTCTTTTCCTTTGTATGTTCCACTATGTGTAAAGAGCCTGAGGTCTGCTCCTCATTCTGGGTCCTATGCAATAGCACAGGCTTTTGTGTTCACACCTCTAGCACGGGTGATATTCTCTCCTTGCACAAAGAAATACTCAGTTCATGCTCCCTTTCATGTCAAATGAAGCTCAAGGATGTTGTGAGGTCAGCTGGACCACCACAGATTTACCTGTTCTCTCTGCCCTCCTCTGGGATAAAAAAGTTGGTAACAAGTTGGGATAAATTATTCAGGCCGAAATTTTTTAAAATATGGGTTTGATGACAAAAATGTCTCTACAAATCTCAGCCTCTGCATGCTTTTCCATTTTGGGTGAAAGAGAAGAGAAGAGAAGAGAAGAGAAGAGAAGAGAAGAGAAGAGAAGAGAAGAGAAGAGAAGAGAAGAGAAGAGAAGAGAAGAGAAGAGAAGAGAAGAGAAGAGAAGAGAAAGAGTGTAACATGCTGGGTTGTACTGCCAGGGCCTGGTTCCATCCTTGCCCAGCTGCAAAGATATGTACTCTTTATTGAGAGCTAATGATCCCAATTTGGCAGAATGAGTCTAAGCAGTAATAATAATAATAATAATCATGATACTTAGCATTTATTGCCATGATGCTTTCATTAAACCGATTTAGACCGCATCATTATTTTATTAAGCATCCTTATGTTTATTCTTCCATTAAATGAAGATTCGCCCACCAGAGCCCTATTAGTTAATGGATATGTTGCCAATGTCTGCTGCTCCCAGAAGCATGGGAAACACTGAGCTCCTGATGGCACTTCAAGCTGGCTGGGAGCTGTGGAGGTGCCTTTGCATCACATGTGGCACCTGTGTCAACCACCTTCCAAAGGAGCATTCCCTTCACAGGAGCCTCATGCAGCTCCCACCCCCACCTCCCAAGGGGTTGCTCACGGTGTCACGGTGTTGCACCTCCTCTTGCACAATCCATCTGGCAAAAGAGATGAGCCTTCAACAGGTGCTGTCACTGCCAGAGTTTCATTTCATCTCCTCACATGTGTGTTCCAGGTACCCCCTGGCCTGGCCCTTCTGTGCCTTGCTGCTCTGCGTGGCAGATGCCGTCGAGCTGACAGACATGTTTGGGGAGATCCAGTCTCCCAACTTCCCCGATTCCTATCCCAGTGACTCGGAAATGACGTGGAACATCTCTGTGCCTGACGGATTTAAAATCAAGCTGTATTTCATGCATTTTGACTTGGAGTCATCCTACCTCTGTGAATACGACTATGTGAAGGTGAGCTGTTAGATCTCAGGGCAAATGGTGGGGTAGACAGCAGACTTGCTTGGCCAGCTGAGAAAGGGTAGTGCTGGAAAAGCTGGGAACAAGACAGTTTTCCCCATTTCATTGGGCTCAGGAGTTGTCAGTCCATTGGACCATGGGGAGAACACAGGTAAGCTGGCAGCATCCATTGGACTGACAGTGAGTGGAACACTAGAGCCAGAGAGGAACAGATTTCTGGTAGTATTTGGGACCCTATTTCTTACTGCACACAGTAGGATTTTCACACCTATGGGCTGATAAAAAAACCTATGGCTAAAGCATCAGCCTGTGCCACCCTGATGCCAGCAAGGAGGGCCCCTGAGCTGGACGCACTTTGCCCGGCCATGGCCATGAGTGCACCTTGCATCCAGCATGAATCCTTGGCCACGCCTTGCAGGCTCTTGGGACACCCTGTCCAGCCCCGCAGGAAGCAAAAAGGAAAGGTTAGACCTGAACTTGAGGCTGCTATGGAGGTTTCTAGGAAGCTGTCATGGCCAAAACCTCCAAATATTTCAGTCTGCTTCATATCTGGACAGGAACCCACCTGAAACTGTGGTGGCCACACCCTGCAGTGCCACAAGCAACCTTGCCTTTTGCACCACAGGTTTCTCCAAGCAGGGCTCTCCTTCACATCCAGGGCAAGCGGGCTCATTTTCTCACTTGAAAATGGTCAAGTGTGGTGCTTCTGGCAGACCAGCAGTAGCAAGCAGGTGCTTTCTAGGGTTGCCTGCCTGAGCATACCTTACACCACCACCCAGGACAAGCTCCACCCTCCCCCTCCAAACTGAGGCAGGTGGAGCCTGTTCCCAGGTCTGGAACCACAGAACTCAGCCCTGGTGCTAGTTGCCAGATAATTTAAATTATTGTTTTATTCTTACCCTAAGACAACAAAGCAAACATTTGTGTGTTTTTTCCTCTAGGATCTGTTGCTCCCTGCTTTAATTTCCCCTTTGTGCTGGCACTCATTCTGCTACTAACAGCTCTCATTGAGGTTTGATTAGTTCTTTCTGCTTCTCCTGGATCTTCTCCAAGCATGAGGGCCAGGGACATATATAGAGATATATTGCTTTAAAACCCCAATAAGCTCAAGGAACAGATTTCTTGGAAACTTTCCCCATTCCAAGCTTTACCCCTCCTCCCACCATTCACTCCCTGCTCTTTTTCCCTTTTTCATAAGGCTCCCTGTTATTTGGCCATGGTGCCAACTTGGCACCACAGCTCTCCCTGCCGCTGGATTTCCATAAGAAGGCGGTATTTTTCACAGGGATTTAGATCTCAGCTGTATAAATTTGCTCAGGGCTGTAACTCAGCTTGGAAAGCCTCCACCACAGAATTACATTTGAAAAGTGATGAAAATGGATGGATTATGGTAGATCCAGAGGTTACTCTGCTGGGTAAGGGTGCAATCTTGATGCCACTAAACCACTGGCTTAGAAAACATTAAGGAGAGCTGCAAATGACTCTGTGGCTGTTTTCCTCCTTGAGTTTGTGTGTCCAGCTCTGTCTGCACCAATGCAAGGTGTAAAAACAGCATAAGCCCCCTCTTTGAGAGAGGCCACAGTGCACAGCTATAGAATATAGCTATAGACCTGGCATATACAAGTGCTTCTCTGTAATCCTCTGCTCGTCCCAGTGAGGAAGCTCAGGAACACATAGGATCTCTAAGTTCCATGGTGTTCCATGGAACCTGCACCCACAAACTTGTACCATTGCATTCTGAGCTCATGGGTGACTTTAGTCTCTGCAACACCACATGTCAGAGAGCGGCACAGGTTAGATACAGGATTATATTCCTCTGTGTGTGTGTGAAGAAACACCTTCTTGTTTGTTCAGGGCCTTCATCCTCTTGACTGCCATAAGGAAGAGGTTAAAAGGGGGCCAAGCAGGTGGGAACTCAGCTCAGGACAGGCAAAAAGCCCCTGGGCCCTGGCCTTTCCTTCCCTCACCCCCTGGCTGCCCACACACCCAAGCTCTTGAGTGGTGTAGAAACTCATCCCAAATGGCAAGCTCAGTGTGATCTGAGCTATAAACCCATACAGATCTCTGCCTTCGGGGTGGTCTGCCAAAGGGAACAGTTTCCAGAGCTCTGAAACAATGGCTAATTAAAACAATAGCTGTTTATTTATATATATGCATATGCACGCGTGCGCATGTGTATATATATAAAGAACGTAGCTCCTAAATAAGCGCTCACAGGATAGGAGGCTTGTTTATGCAAATGGGGATGGCAGAGTGAGGGAGTGACACTTCAGTAAGAAAGTGAGCCAGGAGGAATGGGAGGAGCAGCTATCCCCAAAATACCCACCTGGAGAAGGCCCCCATGCACGTGGAAAACACCAGTCACATGCTGCCTCAGGAAGCCAAACTCCGGGCCCCAGACACATCCTCTCCTCAGGTTTTGGGTGGCTGCTCTCAGCCACCTGCCAGGTGCATGGGGACAGAGATAGAGCAGCCACCCACCCTGGGCTGCCCTCATCCTGCTCCTGCCCTTTGCTGCACTGCTCAGCCCAGCTCATCGCCATCCACAGGGAACTGATGTGGGGGTTCCTCATTTGCACAGGGTTTCACAGTGGTTTGTCCCCCTTTCTGGGGTCAGCAATGAACATTTTGGCACACAAGTCTACAGGACACCCAAAAAGCCATAGCCCTGAGCAGAAAATCAGGTTAAGTGACCTGAATACTGTCACTGAGGGGCACTGTGGCAGAGACAGGAAGATGGGAGATGAAATCCTGACTTCTGAGGGGCTTTCATGAGTAAATCCCCAAGCTTATTATAGAAATCTGAGCCTGGGGACCTGTCTATGAGGTTTTACACATCGCTCAGTCAAGGCCCAGAATGAAATCAGCCCCCAAGAGCTTGGCAGCCAGCTACAGCAAGCTCCTTGATTGGAATGAAGATGGGGGGACACCCCATCAGTGATTGATGAGGAACTGGTGGGGGACATGCAGGACCAGGGAACAAGCTTGGTTTTTCATTCAGGGCAGCGCAAGGGGCTGCGAGAGGGGTGCACAGGACCCATGTACACCTTCCTCCCTTCAAATGAGGAAAAAAAGCCACAATTCAAAGTTTGGCATGAACTGGGGGTTCAGGAGGAAAGCATTCCTTTTTGGTCCTGTCAGCCAGCCCCAGCCAGGAGGTGATTCATTCCCTGGGAGTGTGGGGTCCCAAGAGGAGCACTACAAACCCCAGGAGGCAGCTGGGACAAAGGGAGAGCCCAGGGCTTTGCCGTTTGTCTTTCCCATGCAGGGGTGTCTGGTGGCACTGGCCATTCCCCTGTGCCACTGGGGACCAGTTACCCCCAGTTCAGGGAGAGGAGGAGGACCAGGCATGGGAGCAAGTCAGCAGCTCTTTCAGGACCCCAGGATCCTGCCTGGGTCTCTTTTCATCTCCAGGGACCAAGCCTTGCCCAGAAATAGGGCATGTGGGTGCAGCTGCCATGTGGGAGGGGACAGTCTCTGGACACCAAGCCAAATCCACAGCATAGGAAACCAGCCATCCTCCTCTGTCCCCCATGGCAGGGCTGCCACATATGTCCATTGAAATTCGGGGCAATTTCATGTTTGCAACATGAAAGGACCCTTGATGTATCTTGGGGAGAGGATCTCCAAGAGGCTTAGATGGAGGCTTGTGCAAGGCCATCCCTGCTTCATTCCCAGCAGTCAGCAGCAGCAGCATTGTGAAAAGAATCCCTGTTGCTCTGGGTGTTGCCTTTTTGCCACTCTCCGCAGCGGGGGCCACTTCATGCCCTGCCCTGGCTCCGAGCGTCTCCTCCCCATGTCATGTTCCCAGTGTCTTCAGGCCAGCACTGCGATTTCTCTGCCTAATGAGCCATTTATATATATTACAAGTGGTATGTTTGGCCTTCATCAGTCCAATTAGTGCATTCCTGGAGGGCTGGGGAGGGGGGTGGTGGCGGCTGTGTTTCCGTATTGCCGACTGCCTGCTCCTCTCCGGCAGCAGACACCAAACTGCCGGGCCAGATTCCCCTTGGTGTTCCTGGCATTTTGTTAACCCCCTGGCTGCAGGAGGCACCTCCAGAGCATCAGTGCTCCCTGGCATCCCCAGCACCCCATGCCCTGGGGCAGCCTTTTTTTAATTGCCAGCTAGGGCATCACAGCTCCTGCCCCCAAAGGGGTAAATTGATGTGGGGCAGAAAGGGGGGCCACAGCTTGAGGCACCCCTTTGCCACAGCACCAGCCAAAATGCAGAGGGACAGAGCCACAGCGAGGGAGGAACTCCAATCTGCCTCCATCCAGAAAGGCAGAAGTCTTAATGAGGGACTGAGGATGCAAGAAGAAATGGGGAAGACAGCAGGAGGCATTGCCAAGGGTAAATTTAAGGCATAAGGGTGTCACTATATTTTATTTTTCAAAGGAGGATTCTTTCAACGTATTTTTATAGGGAATTTCTCTGTGGCAATTGATATTTCCCTCAGGGACACATCTTCTCTAGTGAAAACGTCGACATCGTGACCCGAGAGAGAGAAACTCCAAACAAACAACCAGGATTTAATTACCAGCCTGCTCGCTGGATGTAAATGATCTACAAAAAAGTATACAGTCCCCAGCAGAAGCAGCAAATATTAACCAGGGATGATGACCTCTCTGTTTAGTTTACTGCTGAAGGGCTGCCTCTGCTCCCTGTGGCTCGGGGCATGGGACCCGTCTCAGATAAGGAGCTGTGGATACCTCCAGTGAGGAGAGCACAGCTCTCCCGGGCCCCATCCTGCCACTCCAGGGCTGTATCCAGGGATGCTGGGGGCAGTGCTGGGGCTGGCCCCATGGCTGGAGCATCCTTGGGATGAGACGCAGGGCACTGAGATTTTCCCCCACTTCAGGAATGTTGTGCTGCAGGTCCTGCACTCTCTGGGGTGGAAGGGAAAGGATGGGAGCTCACACAGTGGCTCTTGAGTCCTGGCCGAGATGACAGCCACCAACCCCACACAGAGCAGCTGGCTGGAAACTCCTCCTTCCCACGGGTATCCTTAAGAAAAAGTATTTTCTGTGGAAGAGGCTGTGTCCTGCGTGCTGGCACAACCAAGTCTGCGCGTCAGGGCTGAAATGCCTTTTTCCTTCGCTTTTGGTGATGGCACTCCTGTTTTTCAGTCTGAAACACTATTTCATTTCAAAACAATCTTTCAGATTTAAAAGCAATTCTAAAGCACCACAGTATATTTCAAAGGGATTGAAACCAGATGGAGCCCAAATTACTTGTTTTCTTCTTTTGCCCCAGAATGCTGTTACAAAAAAAAAATTCAATTGGGTTTTTGTCCCCAAAGCAGGGTGCGTGTTTTTTCTTGAAATTCCCAAAATTTATCATCGGAAAGTGTCTCTCTTTTCTGGCCAGCTCCAGCTTGTATGAGAGGATGGAAAATATCTGGAGGCAATATCAAGGCATGCTGAGTTGCCATTTCCATGTTGGCTTTCCCTGGTGTGAACAAGTTTCCGCCTGTTTGTTCAGCCCTGGGAAATTTCCCTTTCAGGCCCAGACCCTCCCCAGCAAGCACAACTTGAGGGTCTCCAGGTGGCAGGGATGGAGTCACAGAAGAGTCTCACCTTGCTGAGGCCAAGCAAGCAGAGCACAGCATTCCAACACCTCCAGGACCCCACAGACCCCCAGGCAGATGACTGTTTCCCCAGGCGTGTGCTGGGGGGCTGCAAACTTCATCACAGCCTCAATAGCGGTGGCTTGGCATGAGCAGTGGCGGGCTGGCTGGTGGTGATCATCACATTCCTCTGCCGAGGCTTATTCATATTCAAATCCCCAGGGGAAAGCAGGCACGGTGCTGGGAACTGCCTGGGAGAGGTCGTGGTTGAGACAGAGGTTGGGGATGGGATGTGCAGGAGAAGGAGGTGGATCCATGCTAGAGAAAACAGCAAGGAAAAAGGAAAGGAGGTGGTTTACAAGGAAAACTGAAGGGTTTTCTGTGGGATTAGAGTGCTTTAAGGCACAGATAAGGCTGTGTTTTAAAGGGATGCACATAGACACTGCTGTGCGTGCTGACACGACAACAGGGCACCCTGGCTCATCACTCCCCTTCCTCAGCCCTCTGGGTGCTTGGTCAGAGTCCTGGCAGTGCCTGGAACCACAGGTCTGCAGCCAGGCAGAGACCCTGGGTGGCAGGGACAGGACCAAGCTTGTCCAAAGGCAGCCCAGGGGACAAAAACAAATCACAGCTGCTGCTCTGAGCTGATGAGAAACCCATAGGCAGGGAGTCCTGTGGGCTCCTCATGCAGAGGCTGCTGTCTCGATTAGTATTTGAGCCATGGGAAGAGGTGAGGGGAAGCATCTCAGGTACCAACAGCTCTGAGTGGGAATGACACAGCCTTCTTCTGCACCATCTCCCCACATCCTCATCCCACCTCCCAAATGGGCTCCCACCCTGCAACCTCTCCTTACACTCCCCAGCTCTTCTGGATATCTTGGATGCTACCTGCGCTCAGCATCTGCTTCAGAGGTGCCTCCAGGCAGAGCTGGCAGACCTGAGTCCCTGTGCCCCATGGAGACACTGGTGAGTCCTGGCAGGGGACAGGTTGGGCACAGGCAGAGATATGACCTCCTGGATACAGAGGATGATTCCAATCCCAGTCTGACCTCCCCAGGAACACACAGTGGGCTCTACAGGCTCACCCCTTCTTTTTGTTAACAGATTGAAACTGAGGACCAGGAGCTGGCAACCTTCTGTGGCAGGGAGACGACAGACACAGAGCAGGCTCCAGGACAGCAAGTGATCCTGTCCCCAGGGCCCTACATGGGGCTAACCTTCAGGTCAGACTTCTCCAATGAGGAGCGCTTCACCGGCTTCGATGCCCATTACACTGCCGTGGGTAAGCAGCACTTGAGCCTGCAGGACCTGCTTGCTAGGATAGGGACCCAAATTTGCAAGGACCACATCCCAGGTCAGCTTTGGGCTCTCTGGCAAGAAAACTTGTGTGCAGCCCTTGGGCCATGTGGGACTCACTGGGTGGTCATGTGACTCACCATATGGGATAACTAATTTCTCAGTGTTGTGGCAAATGTCCTCACGAGGAGTGACGTGTGGAGAGCTGCAGGGTGACCTCCCTTCCTTGTTAACTCCATTCTAGATGTGGATGAGTGCCTGGAGAAGAGTGATGAGGAGCTGGCTTGTGACCATTACTGCCACAACTACATCGGCGGGTACTACTGCTCCTGCAGGTTCGGCTACATCCTCCACTCTGACAACAGGACCTGCAAAGGTACCACACAGGCACGGCCCAGACACAGGGATGGGCACACAGAGGGTCCCTGAGTAGGCATCACACCTACAAAACACAGGCAAAATGGCCTTTTTTGCTACCAGGAGGGATGAGGTGCCTCTTCCCCTACAAACCAGTAGTCTGGGACTGCTTGTCCCAGGGGCTGTGCTCCTCAGCTAAGCTCTATAGACCTTCTCAAATCAGAGAAATTAAAAGGTTTAGTCTCTGAATCTGCGTCATATAGATTAGCTGGTTCTAGCTCTCAGCCCAGAGCTTCTGTGCCATGGGCATATTTGGAAGTCACCTGTGTGAGATTCTCCTTGCATGGACCCATATTTGGGATCCATGGACCCATATTTGGAATCATTGTATCCACCCAACAGACCTCACTCCACTGGGAGGATTTCTGACTGCAGTCAGGTCTGGGACCTGACCATCAGGGCCCTGACAGAGCCATGGCTGTGTTTCAGTGGAGTGCAGTGACAACCTCTACACCCAGAGGAGTGGGGTGATCACCAGCGCCGACTTCCCCAGCCCCTACCCCAAGAGCTCGGACTGCCTCTACCGGATTGAGCTGGAGGAGGGTTTCTTCATCACCCTGAACTTTGAGGACAGTTTTGATGTGGAAGACCACCCTGAGGTGACCTGTCCATATGACCACATCAAGGTGAGCTGGGGTCTGCACACTCCTCCTCTCTCAGTCGCCTTTTGTGTCCCCAGTGCCCTGGTGATGGGACCAAAATCACCTCAGGTTAAAGAGGAGGGATGGAATGAGCAGGAGTCCTGTGCTCTATTGGCCTCATGTCTCTTACCACATCTGATTTTGACCCTGTCAGCTAACAGTGACCCTCTTATTGTTCACACGCCCCCAACACATGGTGCTAAAGTCTCACTAACACCACTGCAGCCTCATCCTTTGGCCTCAGGGATCAAAGAGCCCCCTCAAACCACCCACCCATCTTTGCCTTGGCAGATCAAAGCAGGCCAAAAGGAGTTTGGACCTTTCTGTGGAGAGAAGTCCCCAGGACTCATTGAAACCCAAACCAACAGCGTGCAGATCCGCTTCCACAGTGACAACTCTGGAGAGAACAGGGGCTGGAAGCTGTCATACACAGCAATTGGTAACTCCTACTGCTTTCTTCTGTTTTCTGGGCTTTGGTATTGGACAGGGCTTTATAAATGCTGCAGGTGGGCTCCATGGGTTTGGTGGTCCATGATCCTGTCTCCAGAAAGGATCTGTTTCAGAAATCACAAGAGGAGAGGCATAAAATAACACAGAGCCCTCCCTCCAAAGGGTACTGTTTCTCCCTACAACAAATGAGCTCTGAAACAAGACAACATTGCAAAGCAGAGCAATTTTGGGCAGGATAATTGCAGAAGCTACTGTTATTAGCTCCCAGATTTCTAATGCTCAAAGCTAGAGAATTACAGACTGAAGGAAAGACCTGGAGCCTCCATACCTTCTAGAAGAGCCTGGCTGAGCCACACCAGTGTAGACTAAGAGTAAGAGTAAGACAGAGGTGTTCAGGTTCTGCTACATGGGCTGGGTGGAAGAGTTGGAACTCCACATTTGCTCCATTTATTCTTCTGTTTAGCTTCATTTGCTTTTTATTCGAAGGAAATGCATGCCCACTGGTACAACCACCGATCAATGGGAAAATTGAGCCTTCTCAAGCCAAATACACCTTCAAAGACCAGGTTGTCATCAGCTGCAACCCTGGATACAAAGTGCTGAAGGTATGGATTGACGGCATGGAGCTGGGAATATGGGTAGGAAGAAGAGGATACTTCCCCTCAAAGCCATTGTTTCTCTGGGAGAGCGAACACAATCACACACCATCATCATCCCCTTCCCAGGGGCAAGGAAAACACCTCCTCTGAGAGTCAACACCTTTCCAAACACACAGAGGAAGAGAGGAGATGGCACTTTCCTGAACCACCCTCTCAGCATCCCTCCAGAGCCAGCAAGCTCACAAAATGTCAGGCTTGGCACCTCTGCCAGAGAAAAATTCAGCAAAAGCCCTGAGGGAGCTGCCAGGGCTCTACCTGCCCCCCATCTCCATGGGCACTGGCTCAGCAGCCTTGCAGAGGCCAGCCTCCACTGACTTGGAGGTCCTCAGGGACTTGGGACAGCTTCAGTGAGTCAAGGGGGCAGGATTTTGGCAGGCTCTCTCTGGGAAACAGCTGAGAACCACAGGGAGCGTGGCTGACTCACGGGGTGGCTGTCTTCCCTCCAAGCCAGTAGCCCACATTGACTTCCGACATGAACTTGGGTATTTCTCTGATCTCCTCCCAGTCCCGTCCTTCATGCAGAGCTGCCTCCTTACCGATCCCATCATTTACAACAGGAATAAATGACTCCAGTTCTTTGGCTTTCAGCATGCCACTGGGTTGCTGGCAACAAGAAAACTCAAGTTTTTCATTACTATTTTACTGTAATTTTTAGCTTAAAAAGTCCTCTTCCAGGGGAGGCTGGATATAACTTGACTAGATCACCAAGAAATTCCCTTTTTATTGAGAGATTTCTTTTTTTGCCTTGAACATTGATAGGGATTTTTTAAATTTTTTTTGTTGGCACCTTCTGCACAGGATAACGTGGAAAGTGACTCCTTCCAGATCGAGTGCCTGAAGGATGGGACGTGGAGTAACAGGATCCCTCTCTGCAAAAGTAAGGACACCCTTCCCTACCCTGCCAATGTCCCTTTCCTGCTAAAATCATTTCATGCTAATGGGAGCTGCCCTGCCAGAGTGGAGTTCCTTACTCAGAGACACAGACCCAGCCAGAGAGGCTACGTAACCCTGCAAAGCTCTTTTGGCTTGTTCTTGGATAACATAATGGGGCTCAGGCCAAATGCCACAAGCAGGAGATTGGTACTTTTATTTAGATTACTCATATAACTTCATTTGTGAGCCACTTCAGTGTCTCCCTGTCAAAGAAAGAGCAAGCCTGGCTCTTGAGAACAGGCTTTGTCAGTTAAACCTGGGACAATCTGGGATTTCCTTCCCAATGGAGGCTTCCAAGATGCAGGGCATTAGACAGATTCCAGGTATTAGCCTAAACTGGGCACTGCTCAGATAAGTGAAAGGGAAGAGAAAATTTACAAACCTTAAAATGGGAGAAAAGGGGAGAAGAAAAATTCCACTTAAAAGTACAGGTGATAATTTGAATCATCTCTTCTTTCATCTAACCCAGCTCTTCTCTCAGCTCAGGCTTGGGAGATGTACCTGATCACAGCTTTTCCCTTCCCTCCAAACCTCTCAGCCCTCAGGGAGGCTCTCACTGCTGCTCAGTGCTTTAAGTGTGGCCCAGAGAGGAGAAAAGCAGCAAACATGATCAGAGATTGTCCCAAGTCCTTCCAGGAGAGGCAGGAGGGGATGCTTTCTAGGGGTGTTGTGACCCAGGCTCTCCTCATCTGGGCAGACTCTTTTTCTTTTAATAATATAAAAAATTTGCATTGTCTAAAAAAATAGAACAAAATCTAGGTAAATATTTTTAACATCAAAAAGGGGTTTTGTTTGAGAAACTTGAAATGGTTACCTGCATTATTCCAGCTGGGCTGGAACTGATCCCTTCTTGTATAATATGACTCAGTACACTAAATTTCTAAGACCTTTTTGGAAAGCCAAGAAGCCCCTAAATGGGCAATTTAGGCCTCTGGACTGCAAAGACTCCCACCTCCCTGGGATGTCTGTGAGAGGCAGGGCACAAACAATGCAGAAAATAGAAAACTTCTCAGCAAGGTCGATAAAATCCAGCTCCATAGCCTGGAAAGGCTAAACAGAAACCTGTGACAGCTTCTCCCAGCCACTGCCCCCAGACTGCCCTGGCTGAGCAGAGTGAGGGGGTCCCCAGCAGGGCCACGGCTCCGCCGGCATCCGCAGCACCCTGGCACGACTCACTGGGAGCTCATTAACGATTTCTGGTGTTTTGGGGCTGGGTTTCCTGCATGTCTCTGTCTGCTCATCTACTAATTGGGCTTTCTCTCTCTGCTCTCCTCCTTCCCCTCTGCTTTCGGTGCAGCTGCAGATAGAGCCGACAACCAGACAGAGGGAAGAGCCAGCTCGGAGCAAGTGGCCGCGTGAGGCTGGTGCTGGCCGTGCCACCCCAACAGGCAGCCTGTCTCGATGCCCCTCTCTGATCTGTCCAGTACCCAGGGCAGGTTCTCTTTCCACTGGCCTGGCTGCCAAATCCATCTCTGTGGCTTGTCTAACCAGCATGGCACTCTTAACCCCCCGCGCCTGGTGCTTTCTTAACTGCGTCTCGAGAAGGGTGAAGGAAATTGGTGTCAAGCCCCCCTTTCCCACTGCCATGCTGCCCCACAGGAAGAGAGCCCACCTGGGGGATCAAGTGTTGCTGCCAGCTCCTGGCATTCCTGCATCCCTCCCTCTCCACTGGGATTCCTGGGTCACCTCGTCTCCCCCCTCCAAGGCAGCTGCTGTGCAAGGATTGCAGCACGGCTGCCCAGTTGATTGGTTGGTGGGTTGGATTCAGTCTCCCACTGTCCTTCCTCACTGGCCCAGAGTCACAAATAAGAAACACTCCTTCCTCTCCTCTCCTCTCCTCTCTCCAAGAGTCCTGGTGCCTTTCAGACCCTCTGGACAAGGAGGCCTGGAGGATGGGTTGGCATCACCAGCCCTTTCCTGCAGGCACCGAGCCCTGGCACTGACACAGGGGGATGGATGTTCCTCCACTTCCCCTTTGCTCCCCATGGATGGCCCAGCAGAGGCAAGGATGGACTGGCCTCAGGCTGACTGCAGCTGAAGGAGGTCAGAGCCTGGTATCTGGCCCCATTCAGGATCCATGTACATCCATGCACCCTGTACTCCCTGGGGCACTGGAGGCTTCACTAGGAGGATGCCGGGATGTGGACCAGAGGCTGGGAGAGGAGGAGGAGGAGGAAGAGGAGGATGTGTGTGTTGGGGACGTCTGTCCACTTCTGGTCCTACAAAGACAGAGATGCTAAATGGCCCATTTCCTGAGGGAAAACTCTGGAAAGGCTCACAGAACAAATGCCCTCCCCTCACCCTTTCAGCAGGACCTGGGACACTGGTGTGGCAATGCCTCTCTACAAGAGCCCATTCACCCAGGCCTGAGGGACACACAGGGCTGAGATGGACTGGGCCTGTGAATGCTGCCCTGCAGCCATAAACGACCCCAGAGTAGAGGTGCAAGCCAGGATGGTCCCCTGACATTCATTCCCTCTTTCCTGCAAGGAAACAGGTACCCAGAGTCTCCACCCAGCCTGCCTGCACCCACACACTCATCCCATCACCCACTGTCCCTACAGAAAGTGGAGGGGACCCTGGTGAATGGTGAGCTGCAGTGTTTTGCCATAAACCAGGCTTTTTTCACCCAAGCAATTAGGCAATCCTGAGCAGTGGTACATATCCCTGGTTCCAGCTACTGTGTCTAGTGAATTCTCTCTTTGTCAGTCTGGATCAGTAAGGACTGCTTTCCTCATCCCCTTCCCATCTTGGAGCACATGGAAACCCACAGACCTCACATCATCCCTCATCCACAGGACCTGCTTTTTGCAAAGTCACCATTTCCCTACTCAGCCCCTTATCTTAAACAGAGAAGAACCCAGTTCCACAGCACTGCATTTCCTGGCAGGATCAGACACCTCCACTGGGGCAGGTCCCCCAGGATGGGGCAGGTGGAGGCTACGCAGCATCACCTGGATGTGCTGTGAACTGCCCATGTGGCAGGGAGCTGCAGCTCCAAGGGGGTGATTCCTGGACTCAGCAGATGAACCCTCTCACAGCCTGGGGTCCTTCCTGGTGTGCTTGGCACAAACCCAATACGGGGGACAGGCTGGGGGGAGAGGCTGGGCAGGGCACTCTGAGGGATCATGGGGAGAAAGAGGACCATGGACAGGCCATGGGAAAGGGCAAGGCATCCCAATATTCTTCTCCCTCCATCAAAGCTTGAGTCAACACCAGGGATGGGTGAAGCAGAGGCAACTCTGCTGATGTCCTAGGGGATGGAGCAGCTTTGGTCTCACCCACACACACTGGCCCCATCCCTGCCTGCAGACCAGCCAAGCCGCAGTCTCAATGTCCTTCATCTCCTGCTGTCACAGAACAGCCAGGACCAAGGGTTGTTCCACCTAATCTGTAAATGCTCATCAGCACTGTTTGGTGAGCAAGACCAGAGCATGAAGGATGGGCCTGTGCTCTCAGCAAAGCCAAGTGCATCACTGCCTGCTTCTCCCTGCCCATTTCTACAGTGCAGAGACACACTCTGGGACCATCTGAGAACACACCTCACCTGCCAGAACAGGCTTCTTCCCCTCTCACTGGTATAGCAGAGAGATCTTTCACTACATGGAGGGGCTTCCAGGACTGGGGTCTCCACCAGCATGAGTGATGCTGGTCACACAGCCTGTGGCTGGGTCATCCTGCTGGTGTCCCATGGTGCCACTCATGTGCCCTGTCTGTGCAGGATGGCCATGGTTTTGCAGAGCCAGGCTGCCCTGCCAGGACCAAGCCTTCTGCTGCCGTCTGAGGCCATGTCAGGCTGTCCCTCCTGCAGTGCCACACAGAAAGGGGATACAGGATCACCTGCCCCATGAGATCACCATCCCCTGCCAAAGTCCAGCACTAGCTCCCTGCTGGCTGGCTGAACACCCCAAGATACAGCACAAGGTTCAACCCCGCTTCTGTGTTGACTTTCAGTTGCTGACTGCAAAGCGCCGCCAGAGCTGGAGCATGGTTTTGTCACCTTCTCCACCATGAACAACCTGACCACCTACCAAGCAGCCATCCAGTACCACTGCCAGCACCCCTACTACCACATGGCCCCCAACAGCACCGGTGAGCAGTGGGGCCAGGCCACATCCCCACGGCACAGTGCGGGTGGGTATGTGGGCTACAAGAGGGGGGAGCTCGGGATGGCAGCTCCAGGGTGTTCTGCAAACAGCAGGCTGTGGATGTAGCCTACACATACCAAACCCTGTGTCTGCCCTGCTTGGACTGTCAGACTGGACAAATCCTGCTCCACAATGAGGTAGGATGGAGTTGGCCCTGCCTGCTGCTTTGCCTGAGTGTTTCACAGCCTCGGCAGAGCAGTGTGGGTGTTCTTCATTCTGCCTTCTTACCCTGCCATCTGCTCCCTGCAGACTATGACATTTTCTGTGACTCTGTGAAAGGAGATGCTGCTGGAGAGAGCACCTGGTCCAGCAGCCTCAGAAAGGCTCTTCATCCCAGCACCCAAATGTTCAGTGCAGACAAAGCTGAACAGATAGCAGTGGGATCATATCAGACTGAGCCTTTCCTACCATCCCCTTTGGTCCACAACCACAGAAAAACTACAAGGTGGTTTATAGCACCACAGGTTTCTGTACTCTTTAGACCCAGTTCTGGGCAGCAGAAAGGGTGCATACACACACCAGCCCTTCTTCCTTCTCCTCCCTCAGCAAGCAAAGCCAAAAGAATTCCTCACATTCTTGTCTCCCTGCTTATATCTCCCTGCACATGGTCCCAGCATCCCGTATGAATTAGCAGAATGGGCATTGGCAGAGTTTTTACATGGAAGCAGCTGCCAGCAGAGGCTGAAGCCATAGCACAGCCCTCCAAACAGCTCAAGGCAATGAAACTGAGGATGGAGACATGTCCCTGCATGGGGGCAGGGCTACCATGGCCCCCCGGCAATGGAGCACAAAGGGCATTAAAAGGGAGGTCACTTCCTACTCTGAAAAAGGGTTTAAAGGGCCCTGAGAGCTGGGCAAGGTTTCCTCACTGGAAAGGACTCCCCCCATGCCAGGACCAGAACCCATCTAACACTTTGCTCTCTTCCAGCCACCTACGTGTGCGATGCATTGGGGCAGTGGAGGAGCGAGGAGCTGGGAACCAAGCTGCCATCCTGCCGACCAGGTACTGCTGCTGGAGCAGCTGCTTCCCACAGCAAGGGGTGCAGAGCAGGGGCGCACAGGGAGGGGATGCTGCCGTGCAGGACCTGTGCTCCTGGTGACAGTGCCACATGCCCTAGCTATACACATCCAAGTGCCACAATGCATGGCCAGGAGGGTGGTGGGGAATGAGGCTTCCTGCTATCCCAGCTGCCCAGACAGTCAGGGTGCAGTGGTGGCACTGGGGTTGCAGCCATCCCAGCTTTCAGGGCTCCCCAGGCTCCCCACTCCAGCGGACTAGGAAACCAGCAGCCATGTCCAGCCCCCAGCATCCCTGGAGATGGCTTTAGCCAAGGGCAGAGCATTACCTGGCTGTCAGCTCCTGTTGGCAGGGTGTACACATCCAGTAGCAATTATCACCTCTTCAAACCTTGCAGAAAAACCCAGCTGCTGTACAGGGAAGGAAAAGTCCCAAGTCTTTCAGCAGTGGCAGAAATGTTTGCAGCCAGCGAGTTTCCAGGCCAGGTGCCCACTCGGGATTAAACAAAAGTCTCTGGGACAGTTTCTGGCCATAGCCAAGCATGGGGCCAGGCTGGCTGGCACTTCGGGGGCCTGGAAGCAGCTTGGGTGTGGATTGTGATGGGATGTGCAGGGATGGCTCTCCAGAGAGGTGCAGGGATCCGGCTGCTGTGCAGCAGCTGCAGCTTCAACCACCCTGGAGTTCAGACTCTGGCCCAGCCCCATGGAGAGTATCTGCTCCCCAGCCATGCTGAGCCACTGCAGGGCTAGAGGAAGGACTCCTAAGATTCCCCACATCCCACAAAACTCCAAGACCAGGGCTGTGGCTGCTCTTGTTGTGGCAGCTGCTCTCTGCATCTCTGCTTGATGTTTCAGCCTGAACTAATTTGAGCTGGGAGCATACGGGGACAGCTTTGGGGCCATAGCTGCTTTCATGGGCCATTTCCAGGTCTTGTGATTAGTGACAGGAGTCAGAGAGACTTCAGGAAAATGGAAAATCCCAGAGAGAGGGTGACGCTCTCCTGAGAACGGCATCTGCAGGCAGCAGCTGGCCAGCTGCTCTTCAGATCTTCGCCTGTGTCTCACGCACCTCCCCATCAATAGGAACCTCTCTTCTAGGCTGCTCCATGACTGTCTCTGCCATTAGTGGGAGAATTTGCAGCCTGGTCAGCATTTTTGATATGTAATTTAATAGAATAAATATTTGGCTGGATACACTTCCTCTAAAACCATCTCCCTGGGACAGCCGTAAGCTTTGGTGCAGCAGTGCAGCTGGGCTGGGACACAGGAATTCTTTTCCTGAACGTGTTTTCTATTCCCTTCAGCACTGGGAAAGACAGGGGTGTGGAGCACATGCAGAGACACACTCATCATGTTCTCTCCCTGCTAGAGTTGCACTTTTCCTAGAGACAGACCCCAGCCTCAACAAATCCACATTAGCAGCTCCCAGTGTTCTTGCACTGGTTGCAAGACAGATTCTCAGCCCTGATCCCATCACTCTGAGAGATCAGACCCTCTGTTTGTGAGGCTTTTCCTCCTCTCCTCACAGCACAGGTGGCATTGGGGCAGAGTGCCAGCACTTCCCATGGAGGATCTGGGTTCTCTTTGCAGACTCAGAGGGATGAGACCAGCACCTGAATTGCTGCAATTCAGGACTTTTCCAGATGTAGAAGGGCAAGCCCAAAGAGGCTTCCACAACCTCCCAGTGACATCAGCACCCCCAAGCCCCCTGGGAGTCCTTTCCACAGTGATGCCACAGGCATGAATTTTCCTCAGCACCAACAGCCATGTCTAAAGGATTAAGTTCCCCAGGGACAGGATTGTCCTTGCCCACCCTGTCCAACCCTCTCAGAGCCACCTTCAGCATCCTGAGTCCATCCTCTTCCTTACACTGTGCCTGGATAAAGCTCCTGGAGGAAAACCAGGCACCATGTCAGGGCTCTTCAGACATTAATTCTGGGTCTGTTGAAGAGCTGAGCAAAGGGCTTCTGGTTTGTCTGCCAAAATTGTGGTGATGAGATGCAGAACTAAAGCCCATGGTGCTAGACAATATCCTATGGCCAACCTTCTCCAGCCACAGCAAGTCCAGGAGGGCAAATGCCATGGATGTGCTCATGGCTGAGAACACAGACCTCATGACAGGCTGCAGAGTGAAGGGTGAGACTGGGCTGATGTCAAGCTCCAGTCCTGCAACCATCATTCCCCTGGGTTTCTTGGCCCACTGAGCAGGAGCCAGGCAAGTGCCTGAAAGGTCTGGGAAGGGCTGGGTGAGCTCACAGGTCCCAGTGAGGCTCTAGGATTACTCATTTGGCCTTTTTGCCTCAGAAGTGGTGTGGATCTAGCCAAATCACTCCAGAAACTGAAAACAGAAAGACAAACAAAACCAAAAAGGACAAAAGAGAGTGTTTGGTTTGAAGATAACCAGCCATGTGGCGTAATCAACAGGGATACCCCTTTTCATTTGTTCCCTAGATAAATAAGCTGGAATAACTGTCCTGTCCCTTATGTCCCCAGTGTGTGGCCGGCCAGCTCGTCCTCTGCCTGGCATCATCAAGCGCATCATTGGTGGGCGGAACGCAGAGCCTGGCTTCTTCCCCTGGCAGGCCCTGATTGTGGTGGAGGACATGTCCCGGGTGCCCAATGACAAATGGTTCGGCAGTGGGGCCCTGCTCTCAGAGTCCTGGGTGCTGACGGCCGCCCATGTGCTCCGGTCCCAGCGGCGGGACAAGACTGTCATCCCCGTCTCCAAGGAGCATGTCACTGTCTATCTGGCCCTGCATGATGTGAGGAACAAGATGGAAGCTGTCAACAGGACGGTGGAGAGGATCATCCTCCATGAGGAGTTTGACATCCAGAACTACAACCACGACATCGCCCTGGTCAAGCTGAAGGAGAAGGTGACCATGGGGAAGTACGTCATGCCTGTCTGCCTGCCCCAGTTTGAGCACGAGCTGGAGGGGCCTCACCCCAACACGCTGGGGCTGGTGGCTGGCTGGGGGATCTCCAACCCCAACATCACGGTGGACGAGATCATCAGCTCGGGCATGAGGACCCTGTCTGACATCCTGCAGTATGTCAAACTGCCCGTGGTGCTGCACGCCGAGTGCAAGACCAGCTACGAGTCGCGCTCTGGCAACTACAGCGTGACTGAGAACATGTTCTGCGCCGGATACTATGAGGGGGGGAAGGACACTTGTTTGGGAGACAGTGGGGGAGCCTTCGTCATCCAGGACCCAGGAACACGGAGGTGGGTGGCCCAAGGGCTGGTCTCATGGGGTGGCCCAGAGGAGTGTGGCAGCAAGCAGGTGTACGGTGTGTACACCAAGGTCTCCAACTATGTGGACTGGCTGGAGCAGAAAACAGGCTCCTCGGAGAGGTGGACATTCTTGGAGCCAGAGCTGGAGAGATGAGTGACTAAGCAGCCCACTGCCACCACGGCTCCTTCTCTTGTTGTTGTTACTGTTTAATGTGCTCCAGACTCTCATCTTTCGCAAGCAATAGCCACGATACTCCACGCACGCCAAGCCCTTGCCAGGTCATTTGTTTCGCTTGGTCCCGCATCCCTTTGCTTGCATTCTTAGGAAATGCTTGCTAGGGAGCTGGAGGGAGGGGGCGAAGGGCAGGATCTCAGCTGGTGTCCTCCGCATGTGCTGCCCATCTGCAAACCTCACCCACACTCCAGGGACCCTTCCTCCGAGCCAGGAAAAAGGCAAAGCAATTGAGGCAGCATTTCCCTGACTCCAAAGATTTGTGCTATGCGCAGGGAATTGCCCCCACCCCCAGGACTCTCTGGCCAATCTGTCCATCAGAAGATGCAACTACAGAGCTTCAGAGCCTATGCTTCAGAGCCTATGGGCAGTGCAGGAAACCCATGTGGGCAGGCCTGGGCCTCACTGGTTCCCCATACTGGGGAACACCTTTCTGTGCAAGGAGTAGTGAGGGAGTCCTGGGGGTTTGCCATTATTTTTATATGCCATTATATTTTTATAAACAAACATCCCTTCCTGGTGGCATCTCAGGTGATGCCTGCTGGGCCCCAGGGATGTGAGAATGCATCCCCACTTAGCTCTGAACTTCAGCCATGGCTGCCAGGAGAGCACCAGCCCTAATGGGATACCTGTATCCCACCATGTGGGATGAGTGACCCACAGAGGACACAAGGACAGAGAGTAGGGTTTGGACTCAGCATCACCCTCACCTCCAGCCACCAAAATTTCTCCAATCTTCTATCACATCAAGCCCTCTCCAGTCCCACCCCAGATTAGCTCTGTGGTTCCCAGTCATACCAGACCTCCCAAGGAAAGTTTTCCAACATGAGACAGCTTCACATTAGCTGTATCTAAGCAATACTTACCTTCGGCAGAATCCTTTCATATAAAACACCCTTCTTTGGCTTTCACCTCTTTCTCAAGGGCCTGGTTAGTCCTGCATGACAGTTTATTCATTCTTGCAAGTACCTAGTCCCTTTTAACTGCTTTTGAGGCCACTGATTTAGCTGATTTACAAGTTATCAATGGTGTTCAGTGTTTGTTCATGGCTCTTGCAGCCTATTACAGGTGTCCAAGCCATTCTAGACCGATTCAAACACACCAGAAGTATTCACATCTCGCCAGCTTCCCTCCATGGCCCATGCAGACAAGTGAGTCACAACAAGGAACAAGGACAGGTGATCTGACCTTCCTTCAGCAGGGACACCTTCTCCTTCATTTGCCAGAAAAGCCCTCCTAGAGCTATAAACAACATGCAAAAATTGCCTGCTGTACTCTCTGTGTACCTGTAGCCTCCTTCAGCCCTCTCCTTCTCCTCTCCTTTGGTTTTGCCATGAAAGGAAGAAGCCAACAGTGGATGAGCAACTCTGACATTTTGCTATCATCCAAAAAGCCATTTGAAGAACTTCTAGAGGAGCAGAAGGCCTAAGGAAGGTTGAACTTACAGATACACTATGAACTGTACTCTTGGCTATGTCATGTAACTGCAAGGTATTTTTTAATATATATGTATTTCTTTTATATATATATATATATATTACATTCTGTAAAATATCTGATGTCATGTAAGGATGGTTCTCTCAGTCTTCCTCCTGAGAACAAAATAAAACTTTTGTATGTACTGAGCTTGTGCCCTGTGGCTTTTATTCCTAGAGGAACACGGTCAAGGCTGGTTGCTGATGTCTGCCGTGCGCGCCTGCACTCTCAGGAGAATCTTCACACCATCCCTCACTCTGTCAGCTGCTCAGCCATGGCCTGTGCAGCTTCTTGGGCTGAGACAGACTCTGAACAGCCCTGAATACAGATCACAAAAAAAAGGCCAACAGAGGAGATCCTGCCTTCAATTATTTATAGCCTTAGCATATCACTGAAGATGGGGGTAGTGGCAGGAGGAGAGGGCAGCAACCTGTTTGCTGAGAATAGCAATTAAGTTTGAGTTCAGTTGACATAAGGAAAAAAAAATGAGGTATGTGACTTTTGCTTTAAAAGGGGTAAAAAATCACTAGTTATTGGACTGAGAAAGGACACCCTCACAGCAGAGGCTCTGCAGTGAGCTGATGTGTGAGCTGAGGCAGAAACAAAATTCTGTTGGGCATCTCTGCATCTGAGACTGTAAGACTCTAGACCCTGGAGAGAGCTTAAAATCATGGGGACTATTTCCTACCACGTGCCTGGATCCAGGGCTGACAGCTGGGTTATTGATCCCTATTTTCCTATGGCACAGAACTGAAAAACAGCACCAGGCTCCTCTGCGTTGATGGCAGGGAGGAAGGTGGTGGGTCTGGCTCACTCACAGTTCTGCTAACATGTCCAGAGACATCACGGGGATAAAGGAGAGGAGAGAGAAAAAGCAAAATCAGGGCATGGTCCCCTGAGCATTAAATCATCATCTGTAGGATCTGAGCCTAGACAGCCCTGGGGCACATTAAAAAATATTTCTGCCTTATGATAGATCACTGGTAAATACAGACTCTCCCCGCCTCCTGTCGATAGCTCTGCTGGGAAATCCCCGATGCAGCCCAGCCCTCGCCCCCTCTCACAAAGCTGCCACTGCCCAGTGCCAGCCCCGAGTGCCCACGGGCACCGCGGTGGCTGCGGGGTGGGTTGGGAGCAGGCAGCCGAGAGGAAAAGTGAGAGCAATAATGATGTTTGCGTTTTCTGGAACCTCTCAACCTGCCAGAGTGGTGAGAGCTTCTCTCTAGGGAGACAGGCACGGAGACAGCCATTTATCAGTCTGGCTGTGGTGAAAAGCCAGCAAAACATCCCTGGGTGAAGTTTTGCTGTCCCTGGCTGTATGTGACTGCCAGGCGTGAACTGAGAGTTGGCTGCAGCAGAACCCAATCTCAAACAGAGCACAGGGCACAGCCAGGACTTGCACAGAACCCACAGCGAGAGCATCCTTCTTCCCTCGGCCATCTCCCCTGGGATGGGCTCGCTGTTCCCTTGCCAGCTGTGGGCCTGGCCACTGCTCACCAGCCCCGGGGGCTGCACCGAGCCACAAGCGGTCGCTCTGGATCCCAAAAGTGCCAAGAGCCACAGAAAGCAGAACTTTGAGGGCAGTTTGCTAAGAAACTAGCAGGAGATGGGCACAAATGTGTGCTGGAGAGGGGTATCCCAGAAGGACCCCAAAAATGAGACCATGGCTGAGAAGCCCACGTATGCACAGGTGGCTCTGAGTACTGTAGGGCAGGGGATGAAGGGGCTGCATGAGGGAGGGGACATGCTTGCACAGGATGAGGACACAGACAGGAAAGCAGGCAGCAGTGAGAAAGGGACCAGGGAAAAAGGAGCATATTCACACAAGGCCATGGATGGGGAGCACAGCAGGTGTGTAAAAGATTTGCAGGGGAGCAAGAGGTGAGATTGCCATTGTAAAAGAGCAGAGAGACTCAAGCAGGAAAATAAAGACCCCTGCAGGGGTGTAGTCTCCACTAGAGCTGGCATCTCAGGCAGAGGAGAGGGAGTTCCCACTCAGCAGCTGGGTGGCTGGGGAGGCTGCAGGCAGTCCAGACATGATGACTGGGGCTGGGAAAACCTCAGCATGGAAAGACGAGGGCTATGGGCAATGGCAGCAAGAAAATTGGCCATGTCTGCTTCATGACATAACGCCGGCGGGGAGAGGGCGGGCTGTTCCCAGCACAGGAGGGCAGGGAGCTGATCCAGGCTGCAGGATCAGCCCCACCAGAGCACAGCCCAAACAGAGGCATCCATCAGAGCCACTCATCTACAGACCAGTCCCGTACCCTCGTAGGATAGGCTTTGGGGGGACCGTGCTACAGGGGAGCAGCTGGTCACAGAAACAGGGAGGGCATCCCCCATGCGGGGAAGGCTGTCCCCTCCCAGGGCTGGCAGGTCACTGGTCCCAGTGGCTCCCAGTGCAGTGCCGGAGATCTGCAGCTCCATCTGGTGGCTCCACGGCCAGGGCTGCTGAGGCTGCAGGGGGAAGGCGCTGGTGAAGGGAAGCGTTGGTGGGATAAGCAGGTCAGAGTGGTTAAGAAAGCAAATCCACACGGCCCCTGAACCCCACAGCGTTTTCTTGATCTAGTCAATTTTTTAATCTATAGCCTGCAGGTAGCATATATAAAAATACGGGAGAATCTTACACCAGCAGAAAAAGTAAACCCAAGGCAAGCAACATAAAGGGCCCTTCAGGACACAGCAGGAAGGAGAGGAGAGCACATGGGAAGCTGCACAGCCAGAGATTGATGCTGTGCAAGCTGCACTGGGTATGGTTATTGTTTTTCCTTCAGCCCGACATTCTTCCACTAATTTTTCAAGTTGCTGTGGTTTAATTCCAGCTGGAAACTAAGTACAGCACAGCCTCTCACTCAGTCCAACCACCCTGCCCCAGTGGGATGGGGAGGAGAATCAGAAAAGGGTAAAGTCTGTGACTTGAGATAAGAACAGTTCAACAGCTGAAAAAAAGTTCATATTAATGGCAATAACAGTCATGAACAGAAAGATAATAGAGAGACATAAACTCAATAAAGACAAGGGATGCACACTACAGTTGTTCACCATCGGCTGACCAACGTCCAGCCCATCTCCCTGGAGCAATCAGCCCCTCCTGTCCAACTCCCCCAGTTTATCCACTGAGCAAGATGTTCCATAGTATGGAATGTCCCTTGGGCCAGCTCAAGTCAGCTGTCCGGGCTGTGTTCCCTCCCAGATCCTTGAGCACCTGCTCCACTGGCAGAGCACAGAAACAGAAAAGTCCTTGACTTAGAGCAAGCACTACTTGCAACCACCAAAACATGAGTGTGTTATCAACGTTTTTATTCCCATATTAAATCCAAAGTACAATGCTGTAACAGCTACAAAGAAGAAAATTATCTCCATCCCAGCTGAAACCAGGACACAAGCACTTACAAGCCAACCTCACCTTGTTTTTCTGGGCCAAAGTCATGGCCACAGGACATGCTGCCCCCACAGGTAAGTTCTGCAGGAGCCTAGCTCCTCTGCAGGGAAAGTTGAGTCAGGGTGTCAGGCTGCATGGGGATAAAAGGTTTCCTCCCAAGCTTATGACACCCAGCAGATCACTAAAGCCCTTCAGGATGAAGTAACAGAAGGCAAGAGTCTGCATCTTCCCCTGCGCCCAGACCCTGTAGCGCAATACTTGCAATTTCCTCATAATTAGGGCATGGACTTTGGACTTGCTGCCACAGCCTTCTTGCAGTTGCCAAGTTTGGGCACCCTTTGTTCCCACTGCAGGCCACCCAGACAGTTGGCCAAAGGCTGGGCAGCCTGGGGATGTGCCTCCCTGGGTGCAGAGCTCAGCTGGTGGATAAAAACAGCCCCCAGCTTCCGTCCAAGCTGCCCACACATACCTAGAAAAGGCTTTCGAGAAATTAAAAAGAACAAATGCATCTTTGGGCTGAGGGGCTTGTTGTATTCTTGCAAGTAATAAACCTCATCCTATGCATAGGGTAGCTGAGAGTCATCCTCATACAGAATATGTCCCATCAGACCCATCAGTCTTCCTGAGGCTGTGGGACAAGGTGCCTGGCTAAGGCATCCCAGCATGCTCCCATGCCACCAGGAGCTGGGGAAGCCTCACTGAGCCAAGAGCAAGGGCTGATTGTGGGCACCCAATTTTCCAGGCCCTCCATCACCTTCCCTAGCCATTGCCCCTGCTCCTCTTTGTGATCCTCTTTGCTGTCCCCAGGTCCCTATGTCATGGTTAAATAAAGCGCAACAAAGATGATCACTGCCAAAACACAGAACAAAGAGCTGCCGATGCAGCAGCAGCGTTTCCAGGGGAAGTTGCTGTTGCAGGATGAGGAATGGTGGGTTGAGGCTGCACGGGGCCTTAAGCCCTGGCGATTCAGGGTCTGAAAAGTCCTGGTCACATTTGCATTCCGGGCAACCTGTGCTAGGGCTGGCTGTGGCTCAGTGCAATGGGTCCTGGCCTTGCCCACACCAATCAAGGCCTCCCAGTCATCTGATCCCAGGGATGGTTCCGGGGATGACTGCGACTCAGTGCTGTGAGTCCTGCCCTTGCTCACATCACTCAAGGGCTTCCAGACACCTGATGCCCAGGTCAGCCATGACTTGGTGCTGTGCATCCCGGCCTTGTCCTTATCTGTCAAGGGCTTCCAGATGTCCAGCGCCGTGGCCAGGCGTGATGTGTTGCAAACGCCGAGACGGCAGGCCTCGCAGTGGGCACTGTCATGTGGCCCCATCACCGGTATATCCACCACGACTTCCCGGAGGTCAGAGGGCCGGACAGGCTCCTTGTAGAAATACTGGAGGATCCTTATCACCAGATTGTACAGAATCGTCTCCATAGTCTCCAGGCTGAACTCAGGATCTTCCAGCTGGGGGTTGGGGCAGCGCCTGCATTCCTGGCGAAAGATTCGCATCCGTACGGTGCCCCAGCCTTGGCACAGGCACATGTGGAACAGGATGTACACCTTGGCAGAAGACCACTTTTTAAAGCACTGGGAGCATTGAAACCTGTCAGGGCAAAGAGGAGACCAGCTCATCCCAGGCTCCTCACACTGAGCCAGAGGATTTCGGCACAGTTGATAGGGACCAGGGTTAACACAGGCTGTGGAATAACTTCACTCATGCAAGCTCTACACCAAGCTGTCCTCCCCCTAACAGCGCGATGCCAGTCTGGGAAGTTCACCATGGATGTGAGCTGAGGGCTGGCCGCAGCGTCAAAGATTTCAGAAGCCAGGCTGTCTGCTGGGATCCTGGCCCCACTGCCAAAAGCAGGGACCCTTGGGGTGGGAAGCATCAGGCCCCTACTTGGGACTCCAGCCCCTCACTTGTGCTGGCTCATCATAGCTCAGCAGAAAGGCAACATCAAGCCTAGGACTGGGTAAAACAATGAAAGGAAGTGAAATAAAAGGAAGGTGTGGGTGGAGGGTTCAGGGCAGGTGAAAAAATATCTGAGGAGCCAAAAGGTGTGCAACCTGCAGCTCTTCATCTTGCACAATCTGTATGAGGGCTGGCAACCAAGGTCTCCATTTGCTGCCACTTGGGCAGGGTGTCTGATCAATGCCCAGGGTGGAAATGTCTGGGATGGGGCTTCTCATCAGCAATGCAGAGCCACAGCCTCTCTCTGTCCGAGACGCCACAGCCTGGTGCAGGTGCAGGGGCTGCTGAGGCATTGTCCCATGTCCCAGCACACAGTGGCTCTCCCTCTCCTCATCCTCTGGGTGCAAACTCAGAAGATTTGGCTCTAGTGTGGTGTAACTCCCCCTGCTTGCTGAAGGAGCTCTTTGCATCTTGACAACAACACAGAGAAATTCTGGTCAAATACCAGCTGCCCTTTGGCCCTGTGGGTCTGCTGAACTCTTCTCCCCTCCAATTATCATGTTTTCCAATTTGGCAATAACCAGCTAAGCTTTGAATAAAAATGGGAAAACCCTTCACAGCCTTACCCACCTCCAAACTTCCCCATTTGCTCAAAAACCTGTTTTCTGTAAGGAGATTTTGAAAAAGGAAAAGTTCTACATGGCAACCCATTAACCCTGATCCCACTCCAACAGAGACTGAGTCAGCAGCCCCCTACCTCCCAAGAGCACGGCGTTGAACAAACTCCTTCCAGCCAGGCCTGCAGGCCTGTGCCTGCAGGGCATCATCCTCCAGAAGTGTCCATGGATCTCTTACGTGCATTTCTTTAATCTTCACTGCAAAAATATCCTGCCAGGTGCTCATAGTTCTACTCGGAGCTGGAGAAGAGGTAGCGACCAAGCCTGCAGGTCAAGCTTGCAGCTTCTGAATGCTAATACGCATGTACAACTGCCATTTCCTCAAACCTTTGCTCTTTGTACAAGGTCTTTGTGTTCGGAGAGGGGAACCTTTGCCTCCTGCATGAGCAGCACCACCCCATCCCAATTTCCAGGTCAAAAGTCCCTGCTGACACTACACCAGGTCTTGGCTAGGTGAAGTGTCACCCAAAGCAAGGACAAGACAGGTTTACTCAACATATATATACATGAACCCCTGACCTTGGAAAGACACTATGCTTCTCCGTCCGTAGGCAGAAAGATTGGAAACAAAACCCCCTGCCAGGTTGCCTGTGCCCATCACATTCATGGCAGTGGGACGAACCTACAGAGATTTGCTCGCTTTAGGAATAATGAAAGCGAAACCCATCAAAAATGCAGGACTCGGCAGCTGATAAAACTCCAGATAACCTTATCTCTCAATAGCTGCCACCAGCTATGGGCTATTTTTACCAACTTTCAGCCAATTCAAGATGAAAAAGGTCTGACATGAAACTGCAGGGTGGAAAGTTGGGGAGGATGGCATGGTACGTAAAACCAAAAGAGGTGAGGTGTGCTCTGAGTTGAGAGCACCCAGGCAAGGTATAAACAGCAGGGCTGGGGCTGCCTGCAGGCCCCTGCCTCCCAGGTCACCCCTCTCAGGGTGCAGAGGTCCCCCAAGAAATCCCATGGAGAGAAACACAGGGCACGGAGCAGGTTAGATAAGATGCCAAATGATAAAGGGTCTTGAGTGGGAGAAAGATCTTGATAAGGCAGCTCCAGGCAGGCAATGTAGGTAAATCCCAGGAACCACAGCCTGGCAGGGAGGCTGTGATCTTTGCTGCTGGAAGGGAAAACTGGCAAGTTGTTAGTACCAAGAGCCCTGTAATACCTTCACAACATGTGCTGCCCCTCCGGCAAGAGCAGAGGAAGATGATGAGATCCAGGGGCAGAGAAAACCTTCAGCTTCCACGTACTTCCCTTCTTTGAGGTTCCTTCCACTCTTAATTACGCCTTCATGCTATTATTTGGAGCCAGAGTGGAAGGAAAGAAAGAGGGTGCTTGGAAGCAGAGGAGCCAAGACAAGGTCTTCAGGAGTCTTATGAATAGGTATAAAGCCCTAACCTATGGATAGGACCTGAGTCACCCCCTTCCCAAGACTGCTATCATGGGTGCATGGGGTCTTGCTTGGGTGAACTACAGCAGGATGGTGAAGGAGGAGTTGTCCCACCAGTGTTTTCAGTGTTCACAGGTGGGGACTAGAGGACATCCCTGGCTCAGGGCTGGTGCATGGAGAGGAAGAGAGGAAGCAGCTGATCTTCCTGGCCTCCTGTCACTCCATTCCACAGGACCCTCATTTCTATAGGTTTACTATAGCAGACCCGTTCATGCACCCTGTCACAGCGGGGTGTCCAGGGCTGCAAATCTCGTGGTGCACAAAGTGGGAACTAAGTAGGGAAAGGGATGTCCTCAGAGCTGGCACCATGGCCCAACATAGCATGGCGACCCAGCCAGCAGCAGGACGACCAGGATAGGGCCCCCACCCTGCAGCATCTGCCTGTCCCCTTGGCCCCCTCGGCCCCCTCTGTTATTGTCCAAGATTTACCCTGGAGGAGGTTGAATGCAGGGAAGACCTAAAGGTTTTGACACCTTCCCTTTACATCTAGGGCATGCCTGTGTTAAACACCTCCAGCTACTTTGAGGAAGAGGAGGAGACCCCAGGGACACAGCCTTGTCTCCTGACACTCTCATATTCACCCAAACAAACCGATCACTTCATCTGGGGGATGTGTGGTTTCAGCCCAGTTCTTCCTCCCTGATGCTGCTGACACAGGGCAGAGGGATTCTCCCCATGGGACAGGCACTACTCCCCACACTTCCCACCCCAGGGGCCAAAACACTGTCCCTCGGGCACACTGTTCAGTGGGCATCCAGTGGCATACCTGGTACAGGGACCGGTCCCTGCCTTCAAAACCTTGCTGCAATGGAAATCAGTCCCCTGTTACGTCATGGCAACACAGCTCAAATCACAACTCACAATGTGCTGAGCCCTCAGTCATCTCTGAGACAGCCGGGTACTGGTCCCTCTGTTAAATCTTTTGACTTGCTTTTACTAAAGGGACTTTCCTAGAACAACCCACAGAGCTGAAAGCGCTTTGACATCCTGTTCCATTTCACACACACCTCCTGGCTCTGTCCAAGCACTTTGCTGCTTATCAGTACCTGCCTGGAAAAAAAAGCTGTTCCCACAGGATTTCCCCACAGCCTGGCCTCAGCTGGCAGTGGGGACAAGTCCTGTCCTGGACACAGCATGATCTCACTGGGCTGGCAGCCCTTGCCAGGGTCAGACCCTGCCAATCCTCTTTATTCCATCCCACTGGTCATAGTTTCTCTGTGGGATGCATGAAGGAAGCACACAAGGTGCAGCCTGGGTGGTAATTTCCCTGCTGCTTTTGCACAACCTGAAATTATTTTTTATTTGATCTTCCACCCCTGGGTGAGCTGCCTCTGTGAGAGCAGGAAGGTTTCCCAAAGTTCTTTGTCCTCCTCTTCATCTCTCACTGTGTGGCAGCCTCCGCATTCCCCCCTCTTCCAGCCCAGATACAAAGTGCCCACATTGCCCATGAGGACCCTCCTTGGCCCATGTGCACCCCGTTCCTTTGGGACATCCCTCCCTTCCTTTGGGATGGATCACCCCATACCCAGGTGGCTTCATCCTGCCAGCAGTTCCAGGAAGGGTCAGAAAGGGATGTTCAACCCCAGTCCCCAGGCAGGACTGCAGAGAGGACCATCTCCTCAGCAATGGGGATGCCGTGTCCATGGGCTCAGCAAGGTTTGTAGGATGGATGGACTGACATCTAAGCAACAGGGCAGAAACCCAAACACTTCTCACTGGTTGCTTCATACTGAGGCTTTTTCCCACTCTGAAGACTTCCCTCATTTTCTCCTGTGCTGAACACACCCAATTCTTTTCCATCAGTCATTCCTTCAGGAAATTGTTGCTCTTTTCTCCGGGTTATCAGGGTAAATTCGATTTCTAGCCCTCTACCCAAACAGCACCTGCACCCTCCCTCAACAGCATACTGCCTTCATGTGAGCCATGCTCCCCCAGAAAACCTCTGCTGGATGTGTCTGCTGTTGTGAGCTGTTGATAAATGCTCATGGGATAGAGCTTCTTGAGATTCCATCCACCCACAGTGGCAGAATTTCCAGTTTCCCTCATTTGCTTATGAGAATGTCATGTAAGGCAGCACAAAGATAGCATCACTCCTGCCTTCCCTGTGGTACCTGGCCTGTCACCCTAATGAAGAGAAAATGAGGTTGGTTCAACACATGTTCCTGCTAAATCCGTGTTTTCAGCCCCAGAACTGCCCTGTTACTGTTTGCCACTTGGTGGTAATTTTTTCAGCAGTTTTCTGGGTACTGAAGCAGGCTGGCTCATCTAGAATTTCCTGGATCCTCTTTTTTCCATTTCCATGAAGGAGATGGTGAATGGAGCATCCACGTCCTCCTGGAACACAGCTGCATGACAGCTCTCTGTGCCTCAGTCCCCCTCCAACCTTGATGGTGTTGATGGTGAATGGTTGTCATCCTGTTGTGGGGAAACCCACCAGCTCTAGGGACAAGCAATGGCTATAGGTTCCCTTCCATGCTGGACTGTCTGCACAGCTGAACCCTTGGAGCAGAAGGGTCCACCTGTCCAAGAGTGGATTTGAGAAAAGGAGGATCAGGTCCTCTGGAAACGGGGCTATGCCCGAGTAGACAGGGCACATTGCCCCATCATCCTGGACTTCTGGCGTGAAGAGGGATGTTGAGTAATGGGGAGAGATTTAAGGGAGCAAATGGATGTGAAGATGTGAGCAGGTATCACCGCACATGGGTTTAGGCTCCCTGTTTACCTGGTGAGATTCGTAATGGTCCCTCCAGGTGTAAGGAGAGAGTTCGACCCCCTCCAACAAGGCTCTGCACCAGCGCCATGGGCAGTGTGTTCGGTCTTGGGACAGTGGAGCTGGCAGGCACAGGGCTCCTGCCTGGCCCTCCAAGACCCCATGCACCAGGATGTGGCCTGCCTGCACCCTCATCGAGCATCACGTCCCACCAAAGGAAAAAAGAGAGAGGAGAAAAAACTCTGGAGACAACTCAAAGCAAAACTAGAGAAAGCAAAATGGGGGCAGTAGGAGGAAACATAGATACTCTGCCAGGCTACAGCAGCTCAGTGACAGGTAGGGTGAGACTCTCGGTGGGACAGAATGGAGGAGATTGCGTGCACCCAGACCCCTCAGGACACACCAGAGCTGTGTAAGCCGGCCATGGTTAGGGGTCCAGGCAGCCTGCCCAGCAGCCCACACCTCCCACCACCAACCACAGCACCCACCAGCTCACTCCAGCCTTTCTCTTCCAGGACCAAAAGTTGCTTTCCCAGAGAGTCAAGGCCATGGCAATGCTCCCACACCACAGTTCCTGACAAACCAGTCCTACCCACAAGCCACCCCATTAACCCAGGGGCTAAATAATCCACACACTTGATACATCACCTGCAGCCCAACCTCTCCCAACCAAAACCTGTGAGACCTCCCAGTGACCAGGACAGTGCTCACCTGATCTTACTGTCCCATGACCTGACCACCCCTTCTCCCCCAAGCATCTGCAATGCCCTGGTTTTCAGGAATGGTGCCTTGCTGCTCCACAACATGGCTCTCCTCAAAGACACTGCTGCAAGCTGTAGCAGAGGATTTCCTCTCCATCTTCATCTGCGTGCCCAGTTTTCCCAAGATATGGTTTGTGCATTCAGGTTTCTTGAAGAGATGCTTGCTCACATATTGTTCCCAACCACCTTTAATCAGGACTGGGATGTATAAGGAGCCAGCCTGGCTCTCAAGCATCATGTAGGGGGTTTTGCTTGCTTAGGTATAGCCCAGGCATGTTGCCACACATTCAGCTTGCTGCAGATGCTCACAGGGATCAGTCCCAGCTCTCTGACATCTCCCAGAGGGCTCTGGCCATTCCCCATCATCAAGACCCCAGCGTGGGACCAGGGTGAGGTTCTCCAGAGGTCTCAGCTGGTGTGCTGTCTCAGGGAGCTGACGAAGCATTTTGGCACTGACAGTGGTGGCAGCCACTCCTCAGGGGAGCGCTGGGTGCCCGCGGTCGGAAGTGGTTGCTCTAACAGCCAGACCAGACTGTGCAGGAAATGCAGCAGCCCCAGCACCCACAGCCTCTCCCCTGGCTGGTCTGGGGTCCCAGCACAGAAGAAGCTATGGCACATGGATGGGGGACCTGAGAGGATGTGTGTCTGCAGTAGGGGGTGGTATTTGGTACAGTAGCTGTGCAAATGTGGGGGTGTGCACACAAATCTGTGTGATGTTGCTTGCATGTGTGCGTTCATGAGCATTTGTGTGTGCTTGCACATGTGCGCATGAAGAGCTCCCGCACACAAACACACTTGACTCCCCATCCCCAAGCAGGGTGCTGGGGTGTGTGGCCTGACACCCATCTCAGGGCACTCCTTGGTGTGGGGATGCTCATTTGGGGGCTTGAAACCTGCATCCTGCCCAGAGCTCATCCCAGCCCTGTTTCTACTCTGGCCAGCACAGCAAGTGCCATGCCAGGTGCAGGGGAGTGTAGCTAGTGTCTGTCAGTTCTGGGCATCCTGTGCTCCAAACAGGGATGGGAGATGGTGTCTGGCAGCCTGGAGCATCCCCACCACTCACACCATGCATCCCCAGGCCCCAGCCTTCCTCCCTGCAAGGGGCAGGATCGCAGCCAGGCTGATGGGGATCAGGGAGGGGGCTCAGGCTCTGCCACAGGCTGGATGATCTCCCATCTCAAATGGCAGTGGGAGATGCTTTTGCTATACCTCCAACCCCATGGCTTGGGAGCCTCCAGTCAGCTGCAGACCAGCACTCAACGAGAGGAAAGGACTCAGTGCCAACTGCTCCTGGAGGAGTCATAGCTGCAGCCAGGGGTGCAGGAAGTGCTGAAGATCTGGCACCTCTGCTGCCTGAGAGGTAGGATGGAAAATATGAAGCAGCGTCCACCCTCTTGACGATGTCAGTGTCGTGTCTGACGGGAAAGCCAAACGTAAAACTGCTGACTGAGATCCCACTTCTCTCCCACTGTAGCTGCCTCCTGCTTTGATTTTCTGGGCCCTGCTGGCCACAGCAGGTCTCTGACAGAGCTGCTGGGGCAAGGAGCAGGGCTATGGCTGGGAAAAAACACCAATGGGCTGAACTATGCACTGGCATGAGTGAATGTCATGGGAGTTACGGCACTGCCTGTGGAGGCTCCTGGGAATCTTCAGCAGCAGCGGGGACCAAAGGGGGCACCACATCCACTGTCTTACCCTGAAGAACTGTGAAAGCTATCCCAAATGGATATTTATCCCATCTAGTCCTCTCATGGACTTTACAGTCCTCTCAGAGTACAAGATGTGGTGCCTGGCTTGTCTCACACCTTCCCCCAGTGCCCACGTTGGGTCCCGCAAGGCCGCGCTGGTTTTACTGGGGGTAAGGGAGAGAGAAACCTGCTGACAGTGCTGCCGAAGTGTGAGATGCAAGTGACTCTTCTCAGTTTTCACTGAGTTTCACACTCTCCTGGCAAGTCTCTGTTGCCTCCAAAGCCACTCCTTACTGGGGTTTCTCCTCTCTCGAGCAGTTGTCACTTCTTTCCGTTCTGGTTTCTGGCAGACAGCACAGCACCAGCATCTTTCAAGAGAGAAAGTGGAAGTTTGAAGCCAAAAGGCTGCACCAAGCACTACACTGTGAGCTTTGCTCTGGCTGATGGCAGCCAGAACCCTGGCACAGCAGGGATGCTTATCCCCACAGGCTGGGTGATCACCCCACAACAAGCCTGATTAAGAGGAGGTCTTGGTTTGCAGCTGTGCCTGGGTGACCAGCTCAGACAGGGGCAAGGAGAATATGAGCATCAACCTCTCTAAATTCTTAAGTACAGCTTTGTGGAAGAGCAGCTTGTGTATCTCACAGAGAGGCCCAGGAACCACAACAGATGCCACCACCTCCCAGCTCTCCCCTGCACTGCAAGAGCCGTTATTTGCCTGCCCACGCACTTGCCATCACGAGTCAACAAAGTCCTTGGATGCAAAACTCTTTATTCATCCCCATGGCCACATTTGACTCCCACTTAGGGAGGGTGGGACACAGGGGTAGATCACCTCCCTTGCAGAGGAGGAAAATGCCTGGAGACAGGCAGAGGACCAGCTGCCTGCTTCCCACAGATTTCTGAACAGTAGTACACAAGGCAGCCTCTGATCTGAGCAAGGAGAAGCCCTCATCCCTGGGCTCCCCTGAGCAGCATCTCACAGGATCCACTCCAGCTCTGGCCTCCAGCATTTTCTTCAACAGTCATGCTTTGCTGGTTGGTTCAGACCTGGGGCAGGGAAGCAGCATGGCCACTCCAGAGAGGAAGTAGAAAACCGAGGCATGATGTAAAATACCTTTGGGAAAGACCTGTTGGTATCACTGCTCTGCCCCAGCCCATCCTCCCTGCCTGGAGTGAAGGGGCAGCACATGGAGCACAGCAGGGACCTTCCTCATCCTGTGGTACCCACCCCATGGCCACAATAACACTGTGACCAGAATTGTTCAATATCAACTCCAGCAGCAGCATCTCTGTTGCTTCAGTCCTGATACGCTGGATTTTTCCCAGAGTGAGGGGCTGGGTCAACCTGTTCATGCCCACACCCCAGTGAGGAGGGACCCTGACCCTCAGCAGGGCTGTGACTGCAGCTGTCAAGTCCTCTCATCCAGGTGTTTCTTGCCCTGCTCTGGTGTGACGGCTTTCTCCTCTGGAAAGATGATGGTGGCATATTCGGTCTGCTCAACCAGCCGGGTCTCAGGGGGCACCGGCATGTGCAGGTCCCGCTGAAACTCCAGCACGCCATAGTCCACAGTGGATATGGACACCACAGGGGGCTTCTCTTCTTCCTGCAAGGTAACCCCATCAGGGTGATTCAACATCTGGAGCTACCCACCATCTCCAGCACAAGCCCCTTTTTACAGCAAGGGCCAAAATCAGCTCTGAAGCATCCCAAGAGGGTGAGAGTGATATAAAGCAGAAAGATGCACAGACCTGGGTTAGAACATGCACAGAGGAACCACATCATGAGCCCTGGGGTCTCATCTCTCTGCCTCTGCCTCTGCCTCTGCAGGCAGCCTGGGCTCTCTGTCTGCCCAGCCATGGAAAGCAGGGCTGTGCTCACAGCCCTTTCCCCACCTCTCCATTGGGCTCCAAAGTAGCATGGTATGCATGACAGCCTAGGGCTGACTTTGCTCAGAGAGGAGAAAGAGAGAGCAAAGGGCTACCTACTCACTGCCCTCAGTTACCTAATAAATGGGGTTGGAGAGATGGAGACATCCCTCCTGGAGGTGCTTAGCTAAAGGGAGAAGAAAACAGGCACCAGCTGCAGCAAAATAAATTTTATCTTGATATATTGGAGGGAAACATCCTCCCATTTTCTACAGCAACACCATCCACTGTCAAGATAAGCCTGCCTTGAGGAAGAGTTGGACTAGAGAATCCCATCCTACCTTGGGTAATTTTATTTTGATTTTGTGATGGGGCTATGCTGCTGCAGGTGCAGAAAAGCAGTTGTAGCTGTGCAGAAAAGATCAAGCAGCAACAGAGAAGACAGAAGAAGTGAGACGCTTGTGAAGAGCTGATAAAGGGAGGCCCAGCACCCTCCTCACCCCAACAACGCCACAGTGCTCTCCTGGAGCACAGCACAGTGACAGAGGCGGAAAACTCACCACTGGCATGTTTTCATTTGGTGGTTTCTGCACATCTGCAAAGTAACACACTTGGTTAGAGGAGGCTTAGCCCCACCCTTGTCCTAGAGAGCACTGGACATCATGTTTTCATTACACTTCCTCCTTGTCCACTCAGCGTCTAACACCCTGAGCATTACAAGGACAAGTGAGAAACCAGCCCACAGTTTAGGGTTTAATTTGGATTAGTGGAGTGCAGGGGAACCCTCTGTGAGAGCCCCTGGGTGCCTGTGGCATGGCTGAGGCAATGCCCTGTGCTGCTGCAGGGTGAGGTGCTCCAAAGGTACATGGGCAAGGTGCACGGGAGGGATTCAAGTGCAGCATTAAGGCACCACCGTAAGGAGTGGTGTAGAGCCACTGCACATGGTCTGGAGGCTCTACAAAGGGCAGGCAGGGCTCAAAGCACACTTCTCCCCCAGGCATGGAGATATCTGTCCCATAGGGATATGCCACAGCTAAGTTTAGCATGTTGAACCAGTCCATGTACACCAGGCAGCTGTAGACACCTGGCTGACCCCAGGTCCTAAGCTGGGTTTGCATGGCCTCCAGGGGGAATCGTACCTCTTCTCCTGTATGTGAAGGCAAGGTAGCCAAAGATCAGCAGCACAACCACTCCAGCCAGCAGCAGGATGCCCAGGAGCATGGCCTTGATGTACTCTGAGGGGTTGACATCCTCCATCTCCGGCTCCTCAGTGGCATTCATCTGGGGGGCTGCTGCAATAGGCATTCAAAAAAAGGGGGAACAAAACAGCAGGTCAGGAGTGTAACATGGCCTCTATAGTCCTTGTGAAAGGCAAAAGGGGAACATGGGGGCTGTCGTCAGAAAGGGATCAGTCCCAGGCAGGCTGTCACAGCCCCATTACCCCTCCAGGGTGCAAAGGAGAGGGGACAGGGCAGGGCTGTCCTCTCCTGACTCATGTCAGGTCCTCTGCAAGTGGGTTACTGCCTGCCTTAAGCCCTGGAGCTACAATGGGCTTGGGACCCGTCCCCATCTGCTCAGCCCCCAGGCTGACCTGTGACTATCAGCTGGGACCAGTTGCTCTCCATCACTTTATTGGGCTCAAATAAGGTGATTAATCCACAGTAGTAGGAGCCTGAGTCATTCTGGTGGAGGTTCAGGATCTCAATCTCAAAGACAGGAGCGTGGTTGGTGAGCCGGTACTTCTCTGTCTTCGTCATGGAGTTGTTTCGGCTGATCCCAGCAATTTTCTGGGCTCGGCTGTGGTTGGTCTCCTTGTACCAATTGAGGTTGTACTCTGAGCCAGAGTCATTCTCCATGGAGATATTGCAGCAGAAGGTGGCTTTGTCACCTTCAGGGAGAGTTAACAATGCTGGGAAGATGGTCACTGTTTGGGAGAGAAGAAACAAGGAGCAGACATGGTTACAGCAGGCACAGGGCTCAAAAACAACCACACCCCTGTGCAGGAGCCAGGGATGCAAGCCCAGTCCACATCATCACACTGGGACGTGGGCAGGTGCGTCAGCCCATGTCTCTCCCCTCCCAAGTGTGTGCCTGCTGGCTGGAGTGGGGACCCTCAGAAGTAGTAGCTGTACTGTGAAATGGTTTCAGCAGACCAAATTGTGCTCTGGGCTATCTAAAATTAACACTGAACACCTGTACCGGGAAAAATAGACTTTGGGTGTTGTATTATTTTTAATCTATTCTGTATCTTAATGTTTGAGTCATCCTCCCTCCAGCTGAGGCTGAGTCTGAGGAAAGTGAGCAGAGGGACCAAGTCCCAGGCCGGGGCAGTGCCCTGAAGTGCAGCCCATCACATGCCTGGCTGCCTGCTGGTGTGCTCTGGCTCTCCCCACTGCACCATGCTGGGAGCTCAGAGCAGGCAGGGGCTGCCCACGGCACAGTATTTGTCATCTCCAGCCTGAGACCACCTGATGGGGCAGAACAACCTGGCGCTTATGGTGCCATCCCTTTCCAGGGACCTGTCCCCCCATTATGTGCACATAGGCAGCCAGGCCCTGGGGTCCCAGCTGAGCTTGCCAGGCTGTTCCCAACACAGAATCCAGTCAGCCACAGCCACAGGCTCCTCTGCTTTAGCACCAGCCCTGTCGCTTCACCTCATTTCCCTGCCCATTATCCCAGTGGGTTCATCCATCCTGCGCAGTGGGGTGGGCAGGAAGACAGACCAGACACACAATGTCCTGCCTCAGCCAGTCCCATACAGCAGAGCATGGCAGCTGTTGCATTAATTTCTGTTCAGAGCAATGAAAAGTGGGAAGAAGCATTCTTCACATGGGTCACCCAACTGAGCTATTCAAACCACCAAGGCTTTGAAAAGTCCTGTCAAAGGAACTGTATATTCCCTTTTCAGAAATCAACACCAATAGCAGTCCCAGGGCTTGCAAGTAGTCAGAAAGTCCCTCCCATCCCTCCAACTCTGGCCCGAGGCCATAGGACCATAACCTCAGCATCACCAACCAGTAAAGGAACCTGGAAATTCGGTAAATAGATACAAGTTTAGATGGAAAACTGGGCTAAGAAATGAGGGCTGAGATCAAACACGAGGAGGGAGGGAGAGAAGTGCCCCCATTCCCACAGGCAGCATGGGCTGTGGCAGTAGCCACACCAAGAGATGGAACTTCTGCTATGTTTTGGATTTCTTGTGTTTAACAGGAAATATTTGGCAGGTTCAGGGCTTTGCTTCCTACTAGTGCCGCTGCCAACAATGAATGAAATGTTCAGAGGACTTCTGAAAGCAAATGTTGGGTTTACATGTTTCCCTGTATCTTCCCAGCACCAGAGATATCTGCTCAAAGGGATACCCAGCCCTGTGCCCACCCTCAAGGCAAAAAATATGCAAATCCACTGAAGAAAGAGCCAGATTTGAAGGGAGACACAGCTTCACCAGGGCTCTCACTCACTCTGCCCAGACTTACACATTCCTCTCAACCTCTCCTTCTCGCCCAAATTTCACCCTGACTAAGGACCCTGTCCCTCTTAGGGTCAAGTCCAAACCAGGAGTTGTAGCCCAAGGGTGCAGATTGAAGCTGTGAGAGCCAAAGAGAAAACCCCAGACCCTATATGGTACCAGTAAACCCAAAAGCTCAACATCAAACCCCAACCACCGTCACTGTGCCACAACATGTGTGAGCACTGCGGGCTGGGACCTGTCCCCCTCTCCATCCTTTAATCCCATTTTTGCCACAAGCATCCCCAAGTCCTTTGCTTCAGCTGCATGTACCCAAAAGCTTTGGGTTTTCTGCCTTCTTGATGCCAGAGCTAATTTTTAACCACAAATTTCCCAGCCCTTAGACATTTTCCACCAGCTGAAAACAACACAGGCCATGCCAGCGAGCATGCCACATTCCTGTACCTACCCCGGTGGCAGCAGGTCAGCATGGGTCCACAGCAGAGTAGTATGGCACAGACATCAGCCAGGGCCACCTCCATGCTGCCCCACATCTTCTTCGAGGCACCTGGAGCCATGGTGAGCTGGTCTGTCCCCTGCCCAGGCAGGAGTGTGGTGCTCTGCCGTCCCCAGCTCTCTCTGTGCTTCCTTCCCCGCAGCAGCAGCTTCTTCTCTGTCGTACACAGCAAGGGCTGGGTGGAAATGAAACATGCCCATCTCTGCCCCAGAGGGAAACCCGGGCTAGCTCCCGCCCCCAGCTTCCTCCCCAGAGAGGCAAGGATCACCTGAGCCAGACCTGGCCCCTTGCCGTCCTTGTGTGCTCCTGGCATGTTCCCACGGGGGTACCCAGCTGCCAAGCAGCAGGGACAGGCACCTCTGAGCCTGCACCCTTTTTGGGGAAAACTTCCAGGGACAGAAGAGGCAGGGAACACAAGGGTCGTGTTCTCAGCTCCAAGCCTGGCCCATAAGTAAAAGCTGTCTTGGGTTTCCAGGCATCCACAGGTGCTCCCTTTGGGTGCCCAAGGCCGTGGGATGTTGTGGAACATGTGGCTCTGGGTAGATAAGCAGGGTCTGAGCAGCCATGGGGCACCTATTGGTAGGCTGCTCCCACCGGCATGGGATGGAAGACAAGAAAGGAAGAGGAGGAGCAGGAGCAGCAGGAGATGGAGCAGGAGGAGGAGAAGAAGGAGAAGGAGAAGGAGGAGAAGGAGAAGGAGAAGGAGAAGGAGAAGGAGAAGGAGAAGGAGAAGGAGAAGGAGAAGGAGAAGGAGAAGGAGAAGGAGAAGGAGAAGGAGAAGTTTTGACTCCTTAGGTGTGTTTCTTCACAAATTTGCAGAAAGCAAGGGCAGGTGCCCAGGACCAGGGTGCTGTTATTGTGGTGACATTTGCAGAAGAGTTCTGTAATTTTTTCACCATCCATGCTCCCCGCTCACCACACTGACTAATACTGGCATAGGAAATAAGCAGCGGTGAAAGCGTGCTCCTCCACTTCTCTAGAACACAGCCTCGGTGCCCCGCAACTTTGGAAAGTGTCAGGGGAAAATTAATAACTGGGGGAGAAGGATGTGATTCTAATGATGACTTCATTATTTTTCCAAGCTTTCAGAAACAAGCTGTGGGGCTGGGGCTTGCTCACCTCTCACTTTGAAATATGTGTCCCTGGCAGGCGAGTGGGCTGGGGCAGCCACCCTTAATTTCATAGAATCACAGAATGATAGAATCATTGAGATTGGAAAAGACCTCTAAGACCATCAAGTCCAGCCATTAACCCAATACCACCATGATGGCCAAATTGGGATGGCCAAGGAGGAGGTTCTGAGCTGGGGCAGACAGGGCTCACCCTGGGAGGGTGGCTCAATCCAGCCTGTCTTGGTCCTCTTCTCCAGTCTCCTCCTGGCATTGCAGCATCACTCCTTTCTCATGAGCTGCTGGCACTGCTTGAGCTGCAGACCAAGGCTGGGTGCTGTGCACACCTTGTCACCTCTCAATGCCACCTGGCCAGAGGCCACCATGCTGCCTGGATGGTGGCAAAGGGAAAACTCTTCACCATGTGCAAGGGTAAGTGTGGGTTTTTATTTGGACATCACCTCTTCCTTCATAATTTACTGGATTCCTACTAAAAAAAATCCCTGATTAAACCAAACTAAACTGAACTCCAGGAAACATGAAGCTCACAGCAAGGAGGCTTTTCCACCTTGAGGCTTTATGTCACCAAATGGTGACACCAGTCACCTGGGCCTGATGTGGGAAGGTTTGTTTGGCACTTGCCACATGTTTTGGTTTCTAGAGGTGGAAGATGTGATGGTATCACCACCAAGATCACAACTCAGCGAGCCAGGGATTGGCAGGAAAATCTGGCTCATCCTCCCCACCCCATGTGGCAGCAGCAGAGGGCTCTGATTAGAATCATAGTGCGAATTGCTCAAACTTTCCAATGCACGCTTGAAATGGGTATAAACTGGTACCCAGGGCAGGGAGGCTGCTGTGTCCGTGAGAAAACAGCAACAGCTAGATGTCCTTTTTTCTTTAAAAAAAAAAAAAAAGGTGATAAAAAGAATAAAAGATCAAGCTGCTGCTAGGAAGTTACTGCGGAGGAAAGCGAGGTGAGCAGCAGTGTAGCAGTGTCAGCCCAGTTTTTCCCCAGGTGTCAGCATTGCAGAGGAGCCCAGCACCAGCCCCACAGCAGCCTGCAGGCTTTGGGCAGGCTTTGCACCCTGCCTGCACCCTGCCAGACCAGCACAGCTCACCCTGGCTCCTCCACCAGGTTCTCCAACACCAAGGAAAACAGCCTGGCTCCAACTATGATGCAACTCCCTGCTCATGCAGGTAAATCCCCTCCAGCCCAGTGGGGTGGATGGTACACCTTAGGGTTTGCTGACAGCATCATAAAAAGGTCCTTTGATACTTAAAAAATTATAAATTACCTTTCTGTGAGTTGGAGCATGGCAAATTGTATGTCCCTTTCAGTCCTTTTCTATTTGGCCACCAAAAGGTGAACATGAAGTCTAAGGGAAGGATAAGCAGAAATAAGTGAGAAGACAGTTTGTTCTTTAAAACTAAGAAACAGCAACTTCAGCAAGCACATGTCATGCCACTTCATTGGAGCAAAAATGTCCTGTTTTGTCCCCAACAAGACACTGGTGAGTCCCATCCACACAGCTGTGACCCAGAGGGTGCCCCAGTCTTCTGCAGCCATCACTGTTGGGGCACACAGCTATCACCTGAGCACTCCCCCCAAAAGGGTTAAGGGTCAGTACCAAAATGGCTTAAAAGCATCTGGGGTATTTAAGGAGCACTGAAAAATTGGAAGAAGAAATGAAAGCTGTGATCAAACATCTCTGATGGAGCTGACTGAAGCCCAGAGATGAATGACCTTAAAGTCCAGGGAAAGCATAGCTTCCCAAATGAAAGAGGAGACACAAACTACTACAAAAAGATGCTGAGGAAGAGAAGCCCACAGGTTCCAAAAAACCTTCCCCCACCGGTTTAACTGAATTCACATCTGTGGGTCTGACTCAGGCAGGAGGGGAATGGCTGGGGGCGAGAAGAGGAAATGGTTAATAGTGTTTGCAAATAAACATGGAGAGCGTTGAGGTCTTTCAGATACTTCTCAGAAATTATGAAGGTCTCCGCAAACTATTTGCATGAGCAGCAACACCTGATCCTGTGGGTATGAGTAAGCAGCAGTAAGCAGTGAGTAAGAGGAGGGATGGAACAGAGGCACAAAACTGTTCCTTTAACAAGCAGAAACCTGCAGGGCCTGGGAAGAGCAAAGGTAACTGTGATGGGAAGGTGCCACATGGGTATGGCATGGGGCCGATGTCACCTCCAGCATGGCAGTGAGGTGCTGCTGTTGCCTTCAGCATGGCAGTGGTACTAAGGCATGCCCAGCCCAGTGGTACTAAGGACTCAGATGGTCCATCTCTAGCAAGAGGTGCTAGTAAAGTCTGTGGAAATCAGGAGCTGCTGCTGCTCAGGGTCTCAGCAACTCATCCATGCTCAGAGAGGGTCAGGGCAGGATCTGGCACCAGTTGGAATATGCCTGTGCATCCCAAGCAAAACTCCAGCAGCAGTACCCCTTTCCTCCCAGTGCAACCTCACACCTCCTGTACCTGAGGGGCATGTACAGGCACCCACAGCCCTGTCACAGTTCATGGCCCCCTCCAGCCTCTTGTGCCTGACAGCAGCACACTCCACACCAGCCCGAGCTGTGCCTTCACACTGTTTCCATTCAGAGCTGGGTGAGGTACACAGGGACCTTTCTCAGCCGTGTCATCTGCTACACGTGGGAAGCGCAATCGATCGCGGAGATCGCTGCTTCAAGATAAACTGCAGAGGAAACAGAATGTCAGCTTATCAGCAGGGGCTGCAGCACATGCAGTCTTCCCCGGGACACACAGCAGCTGTGGCCAGGGAAAAGAGCACAAGGGACAGGATATTGGGGAGCAAGAATTTTAGGCTTTTATGGAGGAGGAAGGGAGCAAGGCTGGGATCTCCTCCCTGATGTCTGGGATATGTGGTCCAGAGGCAGGAAGGGAGCCCTCCAAGCCCTGGGTGAGGCTGAGTGAAGGGGCTGTGGCTGCCAGCTGGTTTGGGGCAGGAGGGGAGCACCAGGGAAGCACCCAGTGAGGCCAGGCCATCCTACCCTGCTCTCTCCCCATCAGACCTTCCACCACACTCCAAGCAGCGACCTCATTAAACCCTTTAGTTACAGAATCACAGAATCAATTAGGTTGGGGAAGACCTCTGAGATCACTACATCCAACCTACGATGGAACACCACTATGACAACTAGAGCATGGCACTAAGTCTTTCCTTGAACACCTCCAGGGACCATGACACCACCAGCTCCCTGGGCAGTCCATTCCAATGTTAATCACCCTTTCTGTGAAGAAATTCCTCCTTACATCCAATATAAACCTCCCCTGTAATAGTTTAGGACGATGTCCTCTTGTCCTATTGCTGATTGTCTGGGAGAAGGGGCTGACCCCTACCTGGCTACACCCTCCTTTCAGGAACCTGTTGAGAGGGATAAGGTCCCCCTTGAGCATCCTGTTCTCCAGACTAAACACCCCCATCTCCCTCAGCCGCTCCTCACAGGATTTGTCCTCCAGACGCTGCCCCAGTTCCACCGCCCTTCTCGAGACTCACTCCAGCACCTCAGCACCTTTTACAAGACATCGTCAAATTTTACAATTATCGCAATTATTAAAACAACTTGCAATCATCACAGCAATTATTTACCACTCACTTACCAACTACTTTATTATACAAGTTTTTTTTTAATTGCAAAAATTATCCTTTTTTTTTTTTTTCCCCTACAGAATAATAACATACGCTACATAAACATAAAACACAAAGCACAACCACCCGCAAGACAAGAAGCGCTCCCCCGGCGACGGGGCGGTGCCGCGCTGACGCGGCGCGGGCGGGCGGCGGAAGCGGCGGAAGCGGTCGCGGTTGTCCCGGTAACCAACGCCGGGACCTGCGGGGCCATGGGCGAGCTGGGCCCGGAGGAAGGGGCCGAGAACACGTACAGCCTGCGGCCCGGCCTGCAGCACCGGTGGGGCTCCGGGAGAGAGGGGGGGATCCGGGCCGGCGGGATGGAGGGCTTTGGATCGGGGCCGTTTGGCCCCGGGATGAGGGAGCTGGGGTGGGAATGTCGGGGAGGGGGTCCCTGGGCATGAGGGGCTGGCGTGAGGCTGCGGGGAGGTGTTGGGAATGGGGAGCCCCGAGAGTTTGGGGATTGGACGGCTCTGGGCTTCCAGACCAGCTTTGACACCCGCTTGGGCTGAGGGGGGATGCTGCTGGAGGGACAACTTCCAGTGGGGCTGGTTTCACCCGTTTATTGGTGTATTGGTGTTTGGGTTTTGCAATATATCCATTTCAGCAGGGCTTTTTTTCCCCATGGCTTGTCATCTGTCATTTTTCTTTAATATGTGAAAGCTACATTTTTCCTGGTGGCGTTGTGTATGTTTCTATACATTGTGTGAACTTTCTGAGCTTTCTGTTGCATTTTTTTGTTTGTTTTTTGTTGGTTTTTTTTGTTTTTTTGCCATAATAGATTTAAGTCGTCCACCGTAAAAGAATGCATCCATGCGGTACTGAAGGAGAAACTGGCCAATGTACAGTACATCCCGGAAGAAATGCCTGAGCTTACAACATCTTTATCAGAGACAATAAAAGACAGACTGAAAGGTAAGGAGGTTTGCTGGGAAAGTAATTTCTTTTCCTGCCATGTCCTCTCCCTTTTGACAATATCCCTCTTTCTTCCTTTATTCTTTAAACTTATTCCCTCCCTGTTGACTGACTCAAGTCTACTGCTATGAAACAATCTGTCCTATATATGTACACTCCTCGCCTGCGGAACTGGAGACCTAATTCAAGCAGACATGATTTGTTTTCATATCGCTTGGCAGGTGTGCAATGTCAGCCTTGGAGGGGCTGCAAGGGGAACAAAGCTGCATTAGAGAGAAGAAAGAAGTGATGCTTCATTGCTTCTTGCTTCCATAAACAGAACCATTCCTGCTTTTTTTCTGCTGTGAGTTAGATCAGAGTTGGGTCAGAGTGGAATAGCAGTGGAGATCAGAATAAGGCTTGGGGGGCACAGGGAAGGGGGAGAGAGGAGCAGTCAGTCACAGACAGGTGTGACTACAGCCCTGCAGCACTGGAAAAAGGTTGTGGTGCTGCACAGGATGTCCTCCAACATTTTTGAGTTCAAAAATAAAAGTGCAGGCACCAGCAGGTGTTTCCTGAGTTCTGTGCTGGAACAAGTACATGGATGTGTGTGCTGGCACAGACACCTTTTTTCCCTTCCTCCTGAGGACAGGCTGGTGCTCCGTCTGCTGGGCTGGCCTAACTTGGTGGCACAGCCGGCTGGTCACCCTTGGCAGGAGCCATGGATTTGTGCTTCTCCCAGAATTACACATCTGCTTTAAAGCCAGCAGCAGCTGTAGTCCCTGCACGTGTTGATGCCGAGCTCATCTGCACAGGGTTTGGCTTCAGTAATGTGTAACCACAGTGGCAGCAGCCCGAAGCGAGGCTGGCCTGAGGTGGCCACTCTGTCAGCTGGCGTCTCTGATAAGCATTGACGTGGTGGATGTTCACAGAGCCAGCGTGTTGGGTTCAATCCTCCAGTGGAAACAGGGCACCGGAGTCATCCCAGGACACTGTTTTGTTGAAGACAGGCATTGGGATCTATATTTGATTTTAAACATGCTTGTTCTGATTTGGCTTCTGGAACATTGCCATGGCCTGATTGGATCTGGCCTGTGCCCCAGAGGTATTTCTTTACTATTGTGAAACAATTGTACATCTCTGCAGACACATAGCACAGCTATTATGTGGCCTTTTATCCCACTCTGAAGCAAAGGAAACATCTGTGTGGCAGAAGAATCTCTACAATAGTGCTGCATCAAAACAGTTTTAAAATAAGACTGTTTTTTTCAAATTGCAGTTTGTTCACCAGCAGCCTTATTTACATTCTTTCCACGTGGTCAGTTCTTGAAAGTTGTCAAAGCAGAATGCTGACATACCGTGTGCCTGCTCAGGGGTGTCTTGTGCCATAAATGCATATTTTGATGCATGCCAACTACCCTGTTCACCCTTAAATTCCAGTAAAAGCATGGTACTCCATACTAGGAAAATGAAGCCTTGCAAGGCAGTCTGTCCACGTGACTACTTGCATAGGCTTGTACAGGCCACTTGCTTTGTAGCCAGAAATCTTTAGCTTTCAGGGTCCTGTTTTGGGTTCATATTTTAAAAAAGTTATTGCTCTCACTATTATTTTTTTCTCTCTCTCCAGAGAAGGGATTTGACAGGTACAAAATGGTGGTGCAGGTTGTCATTGGAGAGCAGAGAGGAGAAGGAGTGAAGTAAGTTTTGCATCTTCTAATTGTGTTTTTATCATGTTTGTTGAGTTTGGGTGTGCTTTTTTTTGCTTTGGAAGCCGCTTCCAACTTCCCTAGCTACAAATATCTGTGCGGTGATGATAAAGTGTAAATCACTTTCTTTTCTCTTTCAGTGGCAACTTGAGGGCTTAGGTTGTGGCTGATTGAATTAGCCAGTAATAATTTGCTCTATGGTTGTTCTCAGCAAGCTGAAATGCTGAAAAGCATTTATGAGAAGTGGTGCAGAAGCATTTTATGCTGTATTCGTGATGAATTAGGGTACACCCCCATCCATTCCCAAGGCCCTGCTGGAACACAAGAGCCATGGTAACTCACTTCTGTCTAAAGCCAGAAAGCTTCCATAAGCATTTCATTTACATTTTTCAGAAGTTTCAGTTTCTATAATACCCCTGCAATACTGTTACGGGAACCAAGTCTAGATTCTCATGTGGGTACTGAGCACTTGCAGTCAGCTCCAGATGCCTGCAATCAGACAAAAGAATTCCTCTTGGCTGCAATAGTGGGCTGTAGCTTTCCATTACTAGTGGGTAGGGAGAAGACAAAAGGGAACAGCCCACAAGGTTTATGTGCTTTATCTGCTGGGCTTATCTTTATTATTGTGCCTGGTACTCCAGCAGAAGATAAGTGCAGTAGAGCTGTAATTAGATCTGCTGCCTTGGTGTTCTGGAGGTCAGAGGAATATCTGTACCTGCTACTCAGGCTTTTGTCAGGAATGTCCATCTGTGGGCAGACTGCTCCAGAAGCACTGTACCAGGGTGAACTGTTCAATGTTCAGATGGTCTGATTGGAAATGTGAAGTTCAGCCTATGAGAGCAATTGAGGAAATCTTCCAGTTTGCAACAGACAGGAGGCAAGACTGAAGCACAATCACTGACATCCTTAAGGCAAAATACAGGCAACCAAGGTATTCCAGAGACAAAGTGGAATACTGAATACTTAAAAAAAAAGGGCAAGATAACCCCAAGGGCTAAGGTAACAGGATGAAATTCAACCATCTTAGTACAGTCAGTCATACATGTAGAAACTGTGCCACAAAAGGAATCCCGACACCTGAGACTGACTGGGGCAGGCAGAGAGTGGGACACTTGCAGCAGAAAAAAGGGAATGTCAGTGCCTTCAGACAAGGCAGTAGCAAGGGCTCATATATAATACCCTGTTATTGTCCTCAGGATAGGGCTTGGGTGTAGGAGTCCATGAGGATGGTCAGGGAACAGAGGGTATAGCTATGAAAAGACTAGAAGAGGTCGTGGTCTTGTAGCATGGCTTCTGCCAAGGAATACGATAGCTCCCTATAAATAAGTTGGGAGTATGTACCATGAGAGTGCAGGAGGTGAAGGACAAGAACAAATAAGCTCAATTGGCCACTGATATGCATAGGCTAGAAGTCAAAGATTCTTAAGCACCATAGCAATGAGGTTTCAAGCCCTGCTGCCCAGTGGAAGTGGCAGGGTTGAGAGCTGATGAGTTTGAAGGTGGACCACATACAGAGAAGATTACAGCATGTGGTAGAGTTCAGCAGTAGAGAACAAGGCTTGGGATTCAGGAGCGTACTTCCCAATTCTGTTACCTTTAAAGCAAGCTCAGTTTGGTTTTCAAGGGAAGTATCTGTGATCACTTAGGTCATTACATGTGAACTCTAGGTAATGTCCCTGTCTGGCTCCTTTGTCTAGCATGGCTGCACGATGTTTCTGGGATGCTGACACTGACAGCTGTGCTCACGATGTGTTCATGAACGTAAGTATGGGCTGGACTCCTATGGGAAGTGCAAGACTACTTGCTTTTGTATGAGAGGCAGAGTGACCTTAAATATGGAGCAGAAAAGAAACAACTAGAAAGAAGGAACCAAGATTAGTGAAACAGCCTGATTTACATCCTCATTCACAAAACATACTTAGATATAATAGCCAACATAGTAAAAGTTGTTTCCTGAGTAGGTCACACAGTAGTGTACAAAAGTCATTGAAGTCACACCATTTTGCTGGTGGGGAGAAGAAGCACAAGAGACAAAGTCTTTTCTTACATACTTTGCTGAACTGAAGTCATGAAACATGGCTGAAGTTCAGGACTAAGCCAAAGTTAAGGTTTCGCTTCATTATTATTTATTTTATTTTAAACTGACACCTAGACACCTATGGGTGTGTGGATGGAGGGAATTGAGGTACTTCTGGCATTCAGATGCACTGACTTTGGTTGCACCACAAGTGAGGTGAATAAGAAATTTAAATAAAAGACAGAAAATTGCAATATATTACCATACAATTTTTCTCTGGTCTAAATGTTCCCTGAGGTTTGCCTGTTCCAATAGACTAGCAAAAAGCTTGCCTTGGCTAACACAGAGCCTTTCTCTGTTTTCCCCAGGACAGCCTGTTTTGTGTGGTGGCTGCATTTGGCTGCTTCTACTATTGAAGGTGACAAACATTGCACAGAAGGACAGGGAGAATGCTTTGGAGTATTTTTTATTTAAGTGCACAAAAGCATCATGTTCTTCATTTAGTACCTAACAAAATTACAGCTCTACAAAGCACGTCCTACACCTATTCTACTGACTACAACATTCCTTCTTCCTTGTGAATATTGATATAGCTTTAAGAACATTATTACTATTATTATTATTATTATTGTTATTATTTTATGTCCTTTATTTTAAATGGCCCTTTTTTTATATATAGTGTTGGTTTTGTCCTAAAAGTGTATTGCCAATAGCCATTGCTTCTAATGCAAACTCAACTTCTGTCTTGAAAGGGTTCTGTTACTTTTATTTTTATTTTTAGGAAATTAATGAAATATTTATAAGAAAAGAAACACAATAAACCTATGTATTTAATATTTTTTCTCCTGTGGCATTTTCTCACACTCTACAAGATGCACTAGCCCGAATGGCTTGTCTTTATTTCTCAGGTGAGCATTTTGAGGATTCTCTGTAAATTAACCCATAAAGCTGATGTCTGATTCTAGTTATCCAGATTTGTTCCTCTGACTCCCATAACAATTGGGTTATGAATCCCAGCTGTGTCACATGAGATGGTATTAATTGATGGAAAGTCGAGGTATTTAGGACATTAGGTCAGGCCAGCAGCCTGCACACCCCATGACTGCTAAAACTACTCCCTGCAGTAACTGGTGCTTGGTTAGGTGCAATTTGGCACCCGTGGATGCTGTGAGTGATCATTGCTCCTCACCCTCTTCAGCAGATACTGCAGTGCTTTCTCAATCTCTCTTTTGGAATATGAGGGTAGATGTTTGGGGATCAACTTTGCTAGGACTCCAGCCTCAGAAAGGCTGCAGTAGATCTGCAAAAGAGTACTAAAGCTTCTCATCTCCCCAAAACTTGGGGGACCAGGTTGGTTCCAGAAAGAGTGGGTGCCACCAGAGTACATCTAAGGTGCCCATCACAAGATGGGATGAGTTGCTCTGTGCTGATGCCTCTTGTCCCTCTGCTGACAGAGCAAGCACAGCTGAACCATTCCAGTGGCATGAATGGCTTTTAGAGTGCTGAAGTGGGGTGAGGTGAACCCTGAACCCCAAGAGTACAAGGGGGCGGGGGGAGATGTTGGTTGGATATCAGGAAGAGGTTCTTTCCTCAGAGGGTGGTGGGGCACTGGACCAGGATTCCCAGGGAAGTGGTTATGGCACCAGGCCTGGCAGAGCTGAAAAAGCGTTTGGATGAGGCTCTCAGGCACTTGTGTATCTCTTGGGGATGGTGCTGAGCAGGACTAGGAGTCGGACCTGGATGATCCTTGCGGGCCCCTTCCAACCCAGGATATTCTGTNAGCGGGGGCTGTCACCGAGGGGGCTGTGGGTGCCGGGGACCGGGAGCGGAGCGGTGCCTGTCACGGGACCGGAGGCTGTTGGGTGGATTTAGGTTAGCGGCACATGAGGGCACCGTACGCTCCCGCTACGGAGCCGGTCAGGGGTCCCTCCCCGGCCCTTCACCCCGGGCGGTGGCCTTGGCACAGGCGGGAGGCATCAGGAGGTGCTGGTCGGTCGGGACGTGGAGCACTGGCTTCGTGCAGGATGGCAGTGTCTGCTGGGGTGGTCGTGATGCGCTGCGTCCCCTTTGTGGGGGCTTGGTCAGAGGCCGGGGCTCGGGCATGATCCTCCGAAATGGCAGGACTGGGAGCTGAGAGGAGACAGCGGCACATCAATGGGAAACTTCTGTAGTGCAGCCTCAGGGTTTGGAGCGTGGGGGCTGCGGGGGACATCCCCCCGCCCAGGGGACACAGTCAAGGCCTGGGGAGGACAGTGAGGAGGTGGCCCTGGCTGCGGCGAAGGAAGGTGTGACCCAGCTGCTGCGTAGGCACACGTCGTCTCTAACCCGCTTTTGGTGTCCGCCGAAGTCCTGGCTGCACTGAGTAATGGTTTTGTAATTGGACTTAAAGTCCTCAGGAATTCTGAGAACTGCGATGCTCCTCGGTAGTCCTCGCTCGCTGTGAGGGAGGTGCAGGATGCTGTAGGTGGCCTTCCCTCTGTCCCCACCCTGTGCTGCTGCAACACCGGGACCCTGGCAAACATTGGGGTGGTCAGAAGCAGGTAATGCTGTGTTTCTGTCTGCAGGACCCCAGGGTCTGAGGACAGCCAGTGTATTTTGGTTTGAAATTCAGATGACAGATACCCATGCTTTATTTCCCAAAGGAATTTGCTGTATATACTGAATTATTAAAATTCATGATTTTGAAGTTTCTCACTGCAGGGTCTGGGTTGTAACTGTCTTGAAATCACGTGTTTGTACAAAGAGCCACAAACAATAACTGTTGCACCAAGGAATTGGTATTGGTGTGTAAACCAACTAAAGGAGGTTGACACCTCAAGTTTCAAAAATCCCTAAAAACATTCTGCATAAACCCTTTTTCTGCAGCGTCACGCACTCAGCAGAGTCTATTGCTTGTTGGGACACTCAGTACTTGGAGGTTATGGTATACCCAGAAGGGCTGTGAATTCACAGAGAAGGTCTTGACAGCAGTTTCTCTTTTTTATGTGTGTATTACTTAGCAACACTATCTAGGTTATCATGCTGAACTGTTTTCAGTTGTGGTTAGACAGAATTATCTTAAGCCATTTGGGACTTTACTGGTGAGAAGCAGCATCTTTCCATTGATTGTAGGACACAGGTACCAAAGCTTCTGCATGCTCAGGCTCTGCTTGAGAAAATTTTACCAGCCTGCCTGGACCAGTAGAGGATGCAAGGCCCGGGAGGTTGTTTTAGCAGGTGTAGCAAAGGTGTGGGTGCTGTTGAATCAATATGTGGCACTGGCTGAACTGGAATCTCTTTTATATGTTCATGTGGCTTTTAACACCCTGTGGGACAGCTGGTTTTGTTGATCCAAAGTAGCTGAAGCGGCCTGTGTTTTACTAGTGGACAGGACTGTGCCAGATCCTACAGTAACCTTTATAAGGGGTGCGAGGGCTTAGACCATCCAGGTAGAGCAGATGCTGACTGTGGGGAGCGTCACAGTCTCTCTGGAGGTGAGCAGGCTGGGTCACAGCCAGCAGCACTCTCTTTCCAGGCAGATGCTCTCCCTCTGGAGATGGGGACAGAGCCGGGCCTGGCAAGCCTGGGCTGGGCATAAAGTTTTCTTGGAGATCAGGCAGGTTTTTTAAGCACTGACAGAAGAGAGATCCGTGATGAGTCTTTTGTCATTAACCTCTCCCAGATCTCTGTGTCTCCAGTAGATCTCCACAGGGATACACACCAACAGGGTTAATTGGAAACTGTGGGTTGCAAGTGATGGACCGCAGCGGGAAAAGGATTCTTTTCGATCTGTNTGCTGAGCAGGACTAGGAGTCGGACCTGGATGATCCTTGCGGGCCCCTTCCAACCCAGGATATTCTGTGACACGAAGAGCCGCGGGGCGGACCGTCGCGACCCGGAACGCAGGTTCGAGGCGCGGTTTCCCGGGATGCAGCTTCCCCGTCGCGGGCCGGTCCCTTCCCGTGGTTCCGGGCGGACACGCAGCAGCTCCGCCCGCGCCCCGTTGGCGTCGGCTGGAGCGGGGCGGGGCCGGGAGCGGCGGCGGGGCCGGACTCACGGGGCTGG
>VZTX01019017.1:141805-178307 GCA_013400915.1 Pardalotus punctatus
CAGAGCCGGGCCGGGCAAGCCTGGGCTGGGCATAAAGTTGCCTTAGAGATCAGGCAGGTTTTTTAAGCACTGACAGAAGAGAGATCCGTGATGAGTCTTTTGTCATTAACCTCTCCCAGATCTCTGTGTCTCCAGTAGATCTCCACAGGGATACACACCAACAGGGTTAATTGGAAACTGTGGGTTGCAAGTGATGGACCGCAGCGGGAAAAGGATTCTTTTCGATATGTGGTCAAGGAATGCAGAGGAATGTAGAGTCTCTTTGGTACTTTATAGCCTGGCAAGGGACTTATCTGAAGTGACAGGACTTCTTCCCTTTCCCTGAGGCTCTTGCTTACATGCTGTCCATGTGTCAAGGCAATTCTCTGCAGACAGCTGGCAGAGTGCAAAGTTTAGTAGTATTGCCTGCAGATGAGTCAGCAGAAGAGAAATAGCTTGTTCCTGTAAAGTGCAATGATCTTGTAGGCAAAGCAGCACATGACAGTCACATCTGACTGTGACAACGCCTCCCAAGTTCAGAGGGACGATAAGACAGCCTTGGAGCAGGCGGTGCCGCCCAGGGAGCTGTGGGTGTCCCAGGGCCTTGCTGGTCCAGCTGCCAGTTTTGTGCTTTGGGTCCCTGGTGGGACTTGCAGCAGCCTTGGGCTGGAGCATTTACTGAGTTGTTGCAGTGAGATCATTTTCAGTTTAAGTAGCAGAATTTGTTTTTCTTAGGTAAATCTGCAAGTGAAAAGCAGCAAAAGTGGCAGAAGAAATCCTGCTAGTGATGTCAGTTCGCAGTTAATATTCTCTAAGAGGTTCTTCAGGGCATCAAAAGGCAGATGGGCCAGGTTCTCATGCCATCAAGTGTGCTTAGGGTGCAGAAAGATCTGATCTGCTTCTCTGGTGTAGTTCGAGGCTGGAATTCCCCAGCACCACCGAGACTAAAAATCATCAGCGCTGTCCCTGAAGATGCAGGCAGTGAGATAAGGCTTTGGCTAAGCAGGAAGATTTGCTGTGCCTATTCTGATCTCTTCTACCTAACAGAGGTGGTAACTGGTGTTGTGGTTAAATTATGGCTCTGATGATGGGGTAGTTAACTGACACTAAGGGAGAAGTTTTTAATTCCTTCCCTGCCTATTTTTTTTTTTCCTTTCTAGTAATCAATGCTTGTCCTTTTCCCCCTCCCAGAAGTGGCTGTGTTTCAGTGGGATTCAGTGATTCCCTGACAGGGAAAGCACCTCCTTTCCTGTCTGGCACTCAACTGCTCATCACAAAGCCCCATGTAGGTCTCTCTCTCAGTGAGTTAGCTGGCAGGCAACGCAAGGCCCTTCTTTGATAAAGTATGCACCAAAGAAATAAGCTTAAGAAGCAAAGCCCTGAGTGTTTTATAAAGTGACGCAGAGACTGTGATTTGCCCATGGCTTTTCCGAATGGGGCACTTCCAGCTTTGCTTCTTGCGAGCAGTTTCTCGTATTCAGCCATGGACTCAATAATGCAGGAGGGTGACACCTTAAAATAGAACAATGTTAATATTTTACAGAAAGGATCTTTCTTCTGGTTATGCTTGCTTTCTATCTTAGAGTGTTCGGAATGAGCTTTGAGAGTTATCTTCTCTTTCCTCTTCCCCATCTGCTGCAAATGTAATTAATTTTAGAACAGGCAGTGTTTTTTGCATTTGGGAAAGCAAAGCTGTGTCCTCATGTGTTAAGCTCAGCTACAAATGATGGATCCCACTGTTGGTAAATAATTGTTTGAGATGCTATTTTAGTCACTTGGGTCAAAATGAAGCATTTTAAGATTAGTAGGTTTATCACAGTAAGGTGCGGTGTGTTCCCAGTTTTTTATGAAGACACATTTGGTGGTGGGAGGACTTGCCAGAAATGCACAAGCCACAGGACAGAGGTTTTAAAGTTCTGAATAGTGGTAAAATTATTGTTTCACTTCTGCATTAATTTGAGTAATTAACAGAGCTGTGTCACTCGTGAGGTGCCCAGCCCAGCTCTCCGGACACTGCAGAGACTTCTTCAGCAACATCTAACCCGTAAGGTCAGAGCAGATAGAGCATATTTATCCCACACTTGAAGCGGGTTTCTCACTTGGTACATCAGGTAGAGCTGCTGCTGCTGCTGATGCTGCTGCTGTGTGGTTGATTCTGTCTCACCACTGCTGCTGATTAAATGCACAGTAAATAATAGAATCTCTCAAGTTGGAATCCATCCACTTAAGTTGTTGTTTGCCATCGTTTAATTACATATACCCTGAGAAATGGAAAAGTTACAGTGGAGGAGAGTGAATGGTTGGGTCTTGGAGGAGCTGGAAGAAGCTGTTGGAGTTTTCTCCTGAGCTGGGACGGTGCTGCCCTGTGCTGTAACCTGCAGCTCTTCGGCTGGCCGTGAGATCTGCACCCAGCTCTGCACCAGCAAGGTGCTGGTGATAATTCAGCAGGGACTGTACTTGTGTGCAGAGAAATCTGGTAGGTCTGATGGGCCAGGCTGATGTGGGAAGAGCTTCACCTGGTTATGTGTGGGGGTCCTGTGTCTGTACTTCAGCACCGAAGCCTCTGCTTTTGATGTTTTGCTGGGCAGTGGTTCAGAATGTCTACATTCAGCACATTAACAGACCTTTTAATTCTCTCCCAAGGGAAGGAAAGCAAGTGGTCAGAGACCAACAGGTGACTTGAAGCACAGTGAAATTATTTTAACCAAATAAAAAGATTTCTGCTCAAGATTTCAGCAGCTGCTGTTTCCCCACACTGTTTCCATGAATTCTGGGGTTACTTGAACTAGAGACAGATGTTTGCTGCTTTTTGTGAACTTCATGGTTTCTGCAAGGACCACAGTGATGAATGACTATGGAGTGTGCTTGCAAGATGACACCTTGCAAAATGTAACAATTACTTGAGTCATACCCTTTGTTTTCACAGAGGCACTCTGGAAGCTGCTGCTTTTAAAGCACACTCTTGCCTGAAAGTTAAATGTTTGAAGACTTGGAGCTCAGGGTTGCAAACTCCTTTTGCCTGAGGTTGTGTTTGCACCCTCCCATATGTTTGTTCTCAGGAAACAGTAAATTAATTACTGGAATGGGGGAAACGGGAAGCTTGACTCACAGGCATTATGGAGTGAGTGCTGGATGGATCACACAGTTCTGAAATGTCCTTGTGGCTGCTCTTCACTGTCACTTTTATCTTTTCCACAATTTTTTTTTGGCTCCCTACTGACCTAAGTTTCTCTTTTCCTGTTCTTAGTACATTGTGATAGGTCTAGCAGAGCAGCCAGGGATACTTATATGTATGTAGCCCCAAACCAGTTCAGCTGTGTCTGACCCTAAAATTGTCTGTAAGGTATCATCATGCTGATGCTCCCAGTCAGGAGAGAGAGATACTTGCATCTCGTTAAACTGCATTTGATTTGTTTCTTTGGAGCATTCCTTAACTTCAAGTCATGTGTGCTTGAGTAAGTCCAATCACTAAATCTGCTATTTAACAGCACTTTCACAAAGCACACCATTCTTGGCTGCCAAACGGCAGAGCTTTGGCAGTGAGGACAGTCCCAGCTCATCCCAAGTGGAACACTCAGAAGAGTCCCTCTGCTGAGGAAAAACGTGGTATGCAGAGGGGCATCTGCCCTTTGTCACACCTTGCACTTGCCCCACCTAACACATTCCAGCACACCCACTGCACGTGGGTGGGGAGACGTTTTAAATTCCTCACCGCTCTTATTATGAGGGAGTTGAGGCACACACCTAAGGATCATTCCTGGGCGGGTCATGCTGCTCTCAGGAGCAGCAGGCCAGAGGTGCCATATGCTGCACTGGAGAGGTGCACACTTCAAGTCAGCAAGAGAGATAATGCAGCTTTTTAGTTTTTGCAAATCTAGCACCCATTTCTAACTCCTGCAGCAGCTGAAAAGGGAATATTTGCTGCCATGCCTTCCTATAAATCCCTATTTTTGCTTCAGCTGAGTGAAGCTGGACTCGCTAATACTCCAGGGCTCTTTTGCAAAGGTAGAGTGGCTCCAGCCCAAAGCACAGATAACTTCCTTCCACATAGGTGTCACAATTCCTGTCCCAAATTGGTGATATATCTGTCTGTTCATCACAGAAGCAGTTCAGCTGAACCACCACTAATTGCAAACTGATACAAAAAGTGCCAGAAGTAAGTGTGGCCTAATGTGGTGTCAGCAGCTGCTTCACCATCTGCTGAGTCACCACTGCAGTGGGGACGAGGGACAAGAAGGGAGCATGGTGGCAGCCATCCCAAGGTGGGCTGTCCCCACTGGGGACCTGCAGCTTGGTCTTACACAAATGGCAAGCCAGCTACTCATTTAAGTTATGAGCTCCTCCCTTACCCTTATCTTTCTGCATAGAACTGCTCCTTCCTCTCCTCAGGACTGTAAAAGGAGGTACCAGCTGTCCTAGGGGGTGTAGAGGGTAAAGAATCCAAATGAGAGCTGGAGGAGGGCTGAACGTGGACTGGGCATGCCATGATCCTTAAGTTGCCTTTCAGATGCGAAAATAGCATAATTAACCTCATAGTAATGATTTATAATTTGCATTGAAAAGCTTGTTTCAGTGTCTCTCCAGCCAGCTGACTGCTGCACGCTTCTCTCTGCAGAACATCTCTGAGTTGCATTAAATGATTCAGTATTCCCACCAGGCACTGTTTGTCAAGCCTTGGCAGCTGATGCCAAATACAACTGGCTAAGCCCCTTGTGAGGTGGCTGTGTCTTTGCACTGACCTTCTGTACACTGTGCCTGCTGTTGACTGATTCTGCTTTGGAAGAACTGAGAAATATCTCTCTTTTCTTTTTTTTCTTTTTTCCCTCTCCTTCATTTTGTTCCAGTTTTTACTGGACGTGCTTGGCAAGATGGAGCCACCGACCTCCTCCAGACTGAATTCCCGAAAAAGAAGAAAAGATGGATCAGGCCCTAATGGGGCAACAGAGCTGGATGGAATCCCTCCAAAAATGTCCCGACGCTCACTCGTAAGTAAGCAGAGATATGAATTTTGGGAGCCTGTGAGATGAGGACATTGAGCTGTAACAGCAGAAAGATACAGGTGGTGGTTTGTCTGTGGACAGAGAAAACAAGGAGGGGGCAGGGGAGAAGAAGTGAATGACAGTAGCTCTCCTTCTTGCAGATCCAGTTTGGAATCTTCCTTTGTTCATATTAATAACATACTTACAACATGGGCTTAAATTAGGTCTGAGGCAAGCATTGCTAAGCTGCTTTTGTGGTGTGTCCGGCTTGTCACTTAAGCTGAGCCAAACAGGCATGCATTTAGATAGCTGTGGAGAAGTAGCAGGCACATCTCACAGGTGGGTTTTAAGTGACCCACCGGGAGGGAGAACTACCCCAAAGAAGCCCATAACAACTCATGGAACTGCAGGAGGGTCTGAAGCCTGTAAGCACCTGCAGAGGCAATCTGTTGAATCCATGCTCTGACACACTGGGAAGATGACTGTTCATTTATTTTCTTGGTCTGATGAGAGTCTGCATTTATGTTGCTGGTGCTTTGGGAGTGTCCAGGAAAAAAAAAATGCAACAAACAACCAAAAGGATTTCTTTTCTAGATCAAGCTTTGGATGACTTTAACTAGCTAAAGCCAGTGGGATCTTTTTTTCTGATCCAGTTAATGCTACTGTAAAGGGCTGACTTTAAACTTGTCCTTGCCACAATATTGCAATGATTGGCTTTTTATAGTTCTTCTCTGCCCACTTCCTGGAGCTGTCCTGTACGTCACATGTGCTCTAGTTCTTTCCTTATCTCTGTCAAAAGCCAGCTACCATCCCTGCCACATCATACTAGGGTCATGGTCCTTGACAAAATGTGATGATGTGTTGCAGCTTTCCTCCTCGGTGACAACGTTTTGCTCTTCAGAAGGGCTTCAGCCCTGTCCCAGAACATTGACAGGTGGTAATGAAGTAAGAGCAGTACCAGCAGTGAGAACTGGGGAGGCAGGCACTGGGGGTAGAGGCTTGAGCTGTCGTGTGACTTATCCCACAGAACCTTTCTGTCCTTGACTGTTGCCAAAACCCACCCTGTCCCTCTTAAAGACCCCATATATTACAGTAAGGAATGACAAGTGTGCAGGCTATTTATTATTCCGTAGGAGTCACTTGCTCTTCAAGTTGTTGTCTGTCTTGTGTTAGAAATAAAGCATCTTTGAACAGCACAAGACAAGTAATATCTAGCCACTTTCTAAGCTTCCTGCCTATTTTTAAGCCACAGGGCAAACACAGTTCTCCTGGTGAAAGATTTATTTTTTTCTTCCTTTTGCAGAAGCTTTATTTATTACAGCAAGAGTAATAGTGTTGCCTAACTGTGAGATTACTTTGAAGCCTTTACCACTCCCAACTAAGCAGCTGTTGGCAGAATGTTCCCCTGAAGCAGCAGGGCTCAGCAGCAGATAGTGGTAATAAACCTGCTGACACATAAACCTGTTGTATTGTGCACATCAGGTTGAGTTTTGACCCTCACTGGCCCTGTAGGGGAAGGGCAGGACTCTGGAGGGACCTTTTGAGGACATTTCTATGTGTTCATCTGATAATTTTGATAGGGCTTTTTTGTGCTTTGTTTCCTAACTTCGTATCAGGTATCTGCCAACTAAACTGCCAAGAGTCTGTTTTTATATGGAAGTCCTAGATTTAATGGCAGTGATGAGAGACCTGCAGGCCTTACCTGACAGTAAGGATCAAGGTAGAGGAGGTGCTGTGTGAAACATGGAGCCTCAGTAAGTTAAAGAAGATGTTCAGCAGTAGCAGTTTGCATGAATGTAGTGCTCAGTGGTTGTTTTCCTGTGCACTTCACTATAAGCACTCTAATAAGGAATTACATTGGCCAGAATAGCAGCGGTTTTTCTGGTTGCAGCGGTGCTTGTCACTGTAGCAGGATCCTGCAGTGGGACAGGAAGCCAGAGAGGAAACTGCTGATTAGCCTTTTGCAGCTTGAAGGCATTATTGTAATGATTTTCAAGCTTGTTTCCTAGTGTTCAGACTCAGGAACAAGATGTCCATTGCAGCCCTACACCTTCCAGCTAGAAGGAAATTGGGCTGTTTGTTTTGTTATGGGAAGGGCAGATGTTTTGTTTGCATTCAGAGCAGACCAGAAATGATGCCTGGACTTCAGCTGTTGACTAAATTACTGCTTGTGGTCAAGCTAGCAGGCTAGAAGGATTTTCTTGCAGCAGTTGGAGTTATTCTGCCACAGATCAAAGTCAGTCTCTCACTTGTACAGCTCAGATGTGGTGACAACACACATTCCCTGGGAATTAGTGCTGCTGTTGGTATTGCTCTTCTGTTCATTCACGTACTGAAATCAAGGAGCTGTTACAGTTTGTACATCACAGCACAAGCACTCAAGCACAACAGAGTGATGGTCTTGCTGGGATGGGCACAGCTGGAGCTGTGACAGTGAGGTTTGAAGCTTTGTTTGTGCTGCTATGAACTGCTGTTTGTCAAAAGTCTGGATTTAGCAGCTGCCTGATCTGAGCCTCTGGTTTTCTTGGGTCCACTGTATAACCACCACTAAACTCTTCCTTTCTCTCTCTCTTCCTCTCTAAGCTCGGGCTAATCACCCTGCAGGGCTGTTTTGAGGTTTTACACTAATTAGTCTTTTAGTACACGTGTCTGAATTGTGCAGAGGCACAGTGAGTCACCGGGTGACTAGGAAACTGCAATGGCAGTGCTGCCACTGTGAACTGCCCTCACTTTTTCGATCTGACAGTGAAACTTCCCTGACTCTTTAGGGACTGAGGGAACCAGCTCCGTTCTCAGATGAAGTGGAGATTGACTACAGCAAGCCATACATCAGAGTGACCTATGAAGAAGCCATGAGAGGGACCCCTTGTAAGTAAAAACAAAGACTGGAAGGGGATTGTGTAAATGTTGTGTTTGGCAGGTGCGGATATGATTGTGATATCTCTGAGACTGAACCAACCTTGTGTGTTGGACCAGGTTTACAGCCAATGACTTAGTGAATGTTTTGCTGATTAGATAACTGTTCCCATGTGAAACTGGGCCTGCCAGTACACCTGAAATTCAAGTTTTTATATGTGAGAAGACTATTTGAAGCAAATAGATATTTATTTTAAACTCTAGCTATGCCACTGATAGGTATAGAGCTGCACATTTTCTGTACTACTTTGTCTGAGGTAGCTTAAAGTTAAGCACTTTAAAAGTCATATTTTCTGAAACTTGAAATGGAAAAGTAAAACCAACATATATCTTTATCCAGAATGTCCCATTCTAGCCTGGATTTGAATTAAAGTCAGTGTCATTAAACACCATAGGCAAGCCCCACAACAAGAATGTGTCCTTTTATTCTTTAAACCAGGCTGGGAGAAATACTGTTCTCTTTGCAAGTCCAAAGGGGAGGCAGAGGCACAACTGACTCCTGAAGGATGATTGCCATCTCCTGCTAAACACAGTGTGCAGATGGTGCTGTCTTACCTGGCCTCTCTGTTACAGCTACAGAGACAATAAAAATGCTGCACTTCTACTTGTGTGATTGCTGCTGAGAGATGACCCAGCTCAGACTGAGACCTGGCTGTGGTTTCCTGCCAGAGGTTCTGAAAATCCAGTGTATTTCACAGTCTGCATTGATTTCCCAGCTGAAAATCTCCAGTCTGCACAAAGGTCTCTGATTTCAACGGTGCTGGCTCTCCTGCCTGCCAAGACTAATATACAATGCACATTTCCTTGTTGCTGTTTCTGCCTGTGCTCAGAAACTGTAGCTGCTGCAGGTATGGAGGAAAGGAAAGGATGGCCCAGCCACTTTCCAGAATGTGATTGTACGTTCATAAATGTCTGCCAGGACCAGCCCTCTTCTGGCATACAGAAAGCTTTAGCTGTCACAAATCTCCAAATCCTTGGCTCTTCAGAGCCTCCTGGCATCTTCAGATTGAGGTCTTAGAACCACTAAAAAATGGTTGTAAGAGGCTGTCCTCAAACTGACTCCTCTGCTTAGCTTGAACTTAACAACCCTGACCTTTGCATCAACTCCTCTTTGCTGCCTTCCAAGCTCTGTCTCTGGGTACCTCCAGGGCCCTCCCCAGACCCATGGGGTACCAGCTTCCTGCTAGGTCTTCTGTGTGCCCTGTCTTCACTGCAGCTTTGGCGTGCCTCTGCTCACCACTCCTCTGGGTCTGTCTGTCTGAACTGGGCTAGAGAGCAGAAGGCTGTACCCAAGTGTGTCACATATGAAGACTGTGTGGCTTTTGGTTACCAGCAGCAAGAGGACTGTGGTCCCAAGATCAGAAGCCTCCCACTATGACATGGCAGTGCTAGACTATCTCACTTTACTTCTGTGCTGACCTCAAAGAGCTGAGCTACAATTTTCACTGGCAGAGGTGGCCTGAATAAAGTTTTTCTCCTCCTTATTTGCATTATTATTATTATTATCTATGGATTTAGCTGATAATAGCAGTGGTTAAGCAGAATTGTTTCTGCATTTCTTTGAGCAGTCTAGCTATGTTTTTGAATAAAGCCATACACTGCACAGGCCTGGGGGAGCTAATGATGCTGATCCCTCAACCAGAGTGGTGTCTGTGGCAGCAGGCTGCAGAGGGGGATGCTGTAAAGGTCTTGAAATGCCATCCTGGCAGGCAGGGGGAGATCAGGCACCTGTGAAATATTTGGGGCAGTTCCCCTCTGGTATCTCAGTGCTGTGCAAGAAGTTAGTTCTGCATTTGGATTTCCCTAGAAGGGAAATGTTCAGGGTTTGCTTTTTCCTTGGTCTTCTTTCATGTTGTTTGGGTGATATATGGTAGGCTTTCAGTCTGTTTTTGAATGTGGTTGTATTTCAGCTCTGTGCTCAGATGCATTTGTTTCCACATAGGAAGGCCAAAAAAAAAAGAAAAAAGGCCAGGCATTTCTCCTCACAGCTCTGTCCTGGCTTTGGTGCTACATTCTGTAACACCTCCATGACTTTCAGAAGGTCCTCAAATATGAGTATGAGCAGCAGCAGCTGCTTTTCCAGGAAGGCATATTCACAGCTGTCTCTCTGTCCCTTGGCACAGTGGATCGCCCTGTCAGAGTTTATGCTGATGGAATATTTGACTTGTTTCACTCTGGACATGCCCGGGCCTTGATGCAAGCGAAGAACCTCTTCCCGAACACATACCTCATTGTTGGAGGTAAGGAGTGACCTTATTGACTTTGGCTGTTTCAGGAGTACAGTTTAGCTCTGTCTGTGGTTGCACATACAGGGGTTTTGTCCTTGTGGCCTCAGTGGCTCTCACTACAGACACTTGTCCCAAATGTTGCTGGAGTCTTATTGCAAAATATTAAGAGTTGGATATGTCTGCAGAAAGATATCCTGTACCAAATGAGTGCTTAAGGAGAAGATTTTTGATCATGCTGCTTTAATTTGAGCCCTCTATTTTGTGATGGATACACGTGAGTTGCACATCTGAGTATCAAAATTTTTTGGGATAGCTGAACATCTGACTCTTGAATGAGAGAGATAAAGTATGAGTAAGGGTCCCTCCATGGCTGCTTTGTGTCCCCTGTATTGCCCTGCAAGTTTCTCTCCAGCTCCCAGCTGGGGACTACTTAATGCCAAACAGATCCCACTAGGAGCATGGAGATCACAGTGGTTTCTTGGGCATGTGCCTGGACACATGTAAGTCAGTGAGGCCTTCTTTCTCTAAATAGAAGTTCCCCGTTTTTTCTGTTAGGTCAGAAGTCTTTCGATGATGCCAGGAATATCCTGCTGGGTGCCTGAAGGGACCTAGCAAAGGTGTTTCAGCCAGGCCTCCTTCAGGAATATAACAGGAAAAAAGATACCTCTCTTCTGGCTGCTGCAGTACATGGGCCTCTATCCAGGCAGTGCCTCTGTGCTTGTACCTCCACCCACATTAAGGACACACCAGGCTGTGCATGTTGTCTGTCAAGAGCTGATCCCTGGTCAGGCTGCATAAAGATGCTGAAGTATGAGAACTGAAAATACCTTTAACTAGTTTTCTCAACTTCCAATGTCTTCCTGAAGCAAAATAAAATTCTGATCCTGCCATAGAACGATTATTACATCCTTGGGTGGTTTCCTTATCACATTTTCACTCACTGCTGAGAGCGTTTTTATAGTGATATGTCTGCACTTGTGTGCTACAGTAGTGTCTGGAAGCTGAAACAGTTGCTCCAACTTTCAAGCTGCCCTGAGTTTAGAAGCCTTAAAGGCTGAAAGACATCCCCATGTACATAAACACTGTACAACAAGCAGGAAAATAACTTCAGGTCGACTGTTAAGGTGTTAAAGTAGCAAGGAGTGTAACCACACTCTGTGCCTCTGGGAGGCTGGTGAGGAGGAGGACAATGAACTGCTCCCCTTGCACCAGGACTCAGACAAGAGAACATTAGCTCAAGCAGGGAACAATCTCACCCACTCTTTATCAGCTGTTTGTCTGGAACGTAAATACATCCAATACCAGTGGGACTGGTAATGCTTTGTTTATTTTTGAGTGATAATCAAATAGAACTCCTTCCTCGATATCTTACATTGCAGATCATGAAGAGTTGTTAATTTAATTTCTCATAAAACATAATAATTAAACTAACTTGATTTCCTGTCAACTCCCCCTTTGTTTTAACATAACTTTCCAAGACTGTGGTAAAGCATTTTATGAAATCAGTTTAGGCAGTGAGTTTTTTCAGATTCCAAGTCTGGACCATCCATTGCTTTAAAAGCAGATTTCTGCCTAGCAAGCCCCCAGGTGCTGTTTGGTGGAGGAGAGTTGTCTGTTGGCTGGTTTTCTTGATAAGTGTTGTAAGCTGTAGAACCTTAAAGGCTTGGGGTGTAGGTCCCCAGCTTGGGCAGAAATTCCCCAAACAGCCTGCCCAAAATTGCTCAGGAGTGTAGTGCCCTGCACCACAACCCGTTCCTGATGCTTTATGGCTGGAAGAGTTGGGTTTGGAAGTGACAGTGCCAGCCTCTGTCAGCTGCTGGCATTGCCTGGTTCAGCAGGGGTGTGGGCAAGGTCCTTTTACTGTAAGTCATTGGGGTAAGTGCCTCAGACTCAGTGTTCTCTGCCTGTTTCTCTAGTCTGCAGTGATGAGCTGACCCACAACTTCAAGGGTTTCACGGTAATGAATGAAAACGAGCGCTACGATGCTGTGCAGCACTGTCGCTATGTGGACGAGGTGGTGAGAAATGCGCCATGGACCCTCACGCCCGAATTCCTGGCAGAGCACAGGGTAATTTGTGACATCTGATCTGTTTGGAATTTTGATTAGCCTCTCTCTGTTTACAGCAAGAATTCATCCTTGGGGTGACCTCTGCCTGAGCAAACTGTTTCTGTTGAAACTCCTTAAATATAGAATGAACTGGGTTATGGGAATCAAATGGGTTTCTTGGGAATGTAGAAGCATTTGCTGAGCTGGCAGGTAATGTTAAAATAAGGTAGAGATTGTGACATGGTGCAAAAGGCCTGAGAGGAGCTCACTGTTTCAGGAGAAGCTGGTGCTGGTTACAGATAGGTGTGAAATGCAGTAGGGAGAGGATTACATGGGTTGGAAGGGATTCCCGGGGGGTGTCTGGTCCAATTCCCTGCTTACAGCAGGAGCAGCTTAGATAGACATCAGCTTTCCTGCAGCAGGAGACCAGACAAGTTGTCTTGAAAGCCTTTTATCAGTTAGTTGGTGAGATAAAGCGAAAGGAATCTCTAACATCTGTTGAACAGCTTTGGGAGGTGAAGGAGTCTCGGGGGAGCTTGCTTAGTTTACCCTTGTTGCCATTAACGAGCCATTTCTCTGTGGAGCTTAAAGCAGCTGTGTTCTTATTCCCAGCCTTTTCTTTCCTCTCTGTCATGTGCTTACAATTCACAGGCAATTGCCAGTGAGAACTTGGGACTGCTCTGTGTTGTGTTGTGTTGTGTTGTGTTGTGTTGTGTTGTGTTGTGTTGTGTTGTGTTGTGTTGTAACAGAGGAAAGTGTCTTGTTGTTCTCTCTCACACCCCTGAGTGGAGGTGTTGAGCCGAAAGTTACCATCTTTCAACAGCAGCAGGAGACCTGCACATTCCATATAAAATGTTGACTTACTTTTTTAATTTTCAGATCGACTTTGTTGCACATGATGACATCCCCTACTCATCTGCTGGCAGTGATGATGTCTATAAGCACATAAAAGAAGCAGGTGGGTCCCCCTCAAATTCTCCAGGGCTTCCTGTCAAAGATCTGCTGTAGTTTCTCCTGTACCTCTGTAATTCAAGATTATGCCCCTCTGGGAACAAGGTCTTCCCAGGAGGCTCTGGGAGCAGGAATAAGCAGTTCTGGGCCCTACTTCATAAAACCAGGACTATTCCATGCCCCAGCCCTAGCATGGCCCAGCATTAATTCCTAATTTCAATCTAGTTATTTTGATTGAATTAACAGCAACCTCTTGAAAGTGTACTGTGGTTTGGCTTAGAGATTCTCACAAATGGGGAGTCTCATGAACTTAGCAGAGGGGCACCTCTAGCTGTTTGCTGTAAAATCACTGGGGGTGCAGGTTTTTTGTAACTATCCAAACTCAGCTATCAGAGTGTTGTATTTCCATCCATTAAATTGTAGGGCCCCTTGTCCTGTCCTTGTCCCTACACTATTCTGTATGCAGTGGATTATAGTAAATATTTAAGCCAGCTAAAGTGAAGAGCTTTTCATTAGAACACCTGGTGTTTTTACAGGCTTTTGACATGTTTTGGTCTTACTTAGGTGTCCCAGAAAGGATGCCTCTGATATTGTACATTTAAGGACAAAGATGTGAGAACAGTTAGGAAGTGAGCTCTTAATAGGAGAGATTGATTCCTAATAGAAGTGGCAGCAGCTTTTTGCCATGTGTCTTACTCCAGCTGTCCTGCGTCCTGTTCCCCAACTTTAGGCATGTTTGCACCGACCCAGAGGACTGAGGGGATCTCCACATCTGACATCATCACCCGCATTGTGCGGGACTACGATGTCTATGCCAGACGGAACCTGCAGCGGGGCTACACAGCCAAGGAGCTCAACGTCAGCTTCATAAACGTGAGTTGAAGTGGGTCTCGCCACACGCTGCAGGAGCCAGAATCTTGCCGAGTCAGAATAAAGTCTTTGTTTAGTGATAGCACAGTCCTGCCATGTGCCAGTGCCTGTCTGCAGAGCTAAGCATTGGCACCAAACCGGTGTCCTTGGAGTAGAAATTAGACTTCTTCCACCCCTGAAATCGCCTCAGGGACCCACTCAGAGGAACTGCAGGTTTGCTAATACTGCTCCGTTGTAAGAGATGTCTTGGTGATGTCTTACCTGTTGAAAGAGCTGGAGAGAGGGTGTGTGGCAAAATGCGTGTTTTCTTGAATGAAGAGTGAGTTGTTCTTGACAGCAGCTGCTGTCTCATCTCTCTCCTCTTCCCCCAGCCACCCCCTTAGGGTAGAGTCATTTGTTAGGATAAAATCTGATGCTGTTTCCACTGTTCTGTTCCCTTCATGGAGCTGCAGGAGCAGCAATGCTTGGGTAGGACAGAAGGACATGTCCTGGTCCCATACTGAGCAGCTCTAGTCCTCAGGAAGAATACATGGCAGAAGACGTTTTTGATTTTGGAAGTAAAGTCATAAACATTTTTTTTTATCACTCAGATACTGTGCCTGTGAACAGCTATGAAACAGGAGAGGCAACGGCTGCTTGGCCTCTCTTTGGCACGTAACTCTGCCTCTGTTTAAAAACACCCAGCAGAAAGACTGGTGCTGTTGTGATATGCAGAGAGACCTACAGCAAGTCACTCGAATCTAATCTGTGTGCTGTATAAATATTTCCCTCTTCCATGCACTCCTATTAGATAGTGCTTATCTCTGGCTTTAGTCTTGCTTTGTGTACTTTGCCAGTGCCTGCCACAGAGTGTCTCACAGTCCCACTGTGTCTGCCATGTAGTCTAGGGAAGAGGTGTCATGGAAGTGAAGAAGTGTCACCAGACTAATGGAGATGCTGAGTCTCAAGCAACAGTTCAGTGTAGTAACACAGAGCAGAGGTGGTTGCCACTCAGATCTGGAGAGTTGTATTCTTATCCACTACTCTCTGTGCAGGAGAAAAAATATCACCTCCAGGAACGTGTGGATAAGGTGAAAAAGAGGGTGAAGGATGTAGAGGAGAAGTCAAAGGAATTTGTCCAGAAAGTGGAAGAGAAGAGTATTGATCTCATTCAGAAGTGGGAAGAGAAGTCCCGGGAGTTCATCGGCAATTTCCTGGAGATGTTTGGCCCAGAAGGCGCATTGGTAAGGAGCTGCTCTGGGAAAAAGGGAAAGGGAATTTTGAGATCAGCAGACAGTGTAGGGCTTCTACAAAGTCAGCAGAGCAAAAGCTTGGCCTTTGTTGCAGTGCTCAGTGTGCTGCCAGTCTCCAGACAAGTTGTCCCAGGCTTGGGCAGCCTGTTTTCAGGGAGCCCTTACCATTGCCAATGAGATAACACCAGTTACATTGCAGAGGGAAAAGTTCCCCTGTTCCATAAGCTGGCCTGTAAACTCCATCTTGTGCCCTGCTGACCATTGAGCTGGCAAGAGGATGGTGGTCACTTTGTCACTGGCCTGGAATTAGTCTGAAGCTACTTGTTTGTGCCGGGCTTTCCTGCACTTCTGGATGAGTATCACAGGCACCTCATGTTAGAAGTGCTTGAAAATGGATGGTGATTACACTGTGTGCTGTTTCCAAAGCCCAGATGTGGGGGCTTTTTCTGCTCTTAAATTGCACAAAGTACTGAAGGGACGCAGCTCAAAATGCTGCACAAGCTGTAAGCAGTGTCCATTTCCATGACTGTAAGCCATGCTAACTGTCTTCCTGCTTCTCTGGCTAGAAACACATGCTGAAGGAGGGCAAGGGCCGGATGCTGCAGGCCATCAGCCCAAAGCAGAGTCCCAGCAGCAGCCCCACACACGACCGCTCCCCATCTCCCTCCTTCCGCTGGCCCTTTTCCACCAAGACTCCTCCATCCTCACCTGCCAACCGCTCCAGGAACGAGTCTGCAGTCACCTATGACATCAGTGAGGATGAAGAGGATTAACCTACCTGCCGGGATTTGCTGCAGACCGCTGATCACTGAATCCTAAATCCAGACCCACTGGGGAACTCTAAATGAGCAAGAGAGCCGTAGGAACAGGGCTGATTGTGAGCATAGGGCCTTGGAGGCTCCCGTTGCTCTTAGCAAGGGCTGCTGCCTGGAAGCACATTCAAACTTCCTCTCCCTTCTTCTCCCCAGATCCCCTTTTTATTGTTTACGTTCTAGCGGTTTCCAGGGTGAAGATGGTTTTTATATTTTAAGAAAATACTCGTTAAAAGCGCAGAGAATAGCACTCAAGCGTGGCTTTTGTTTTGGTTTCTTTTCCCTTGTTAAACCTCCAGGCAAGAGGGAGAGTGGGAAGACCCATCTGTCTCTTCTTTCCTTCAGTTCCTCTGTCTTATCCCCCCACCCCCAGGCAGTATTTGTGCCACTGCCAAACGAAAGACCCCTCAGTTCCTCAACCAGCACGACCTCAAGAGCACGCACGAAGCAGTGGTGTAATGAGGCTTCTAGGAAATAGAGACATCCCTGCTGGGCTGGAGCCGATAGGAATCTATCCAGCAGACCCTGCTGCACTCACATGCCTCTTAACTGAGCTTCCCAGCGTGTCACAGTGAGGACGTGCTGGGCAGGGGGGTACCAGCTTGGCACGCAGGAGTTACACCCGGGAAGGACTTGCAGCACTGTAGAGTGGCACACCCCAAAAAGTGCACAGCATTCACAGCTCCAAATAGTTCAGGGGCTGCAGGGGAAAGGCCTTTCCAGCTAATCTTAACAAGACTGCTAAATCCTGAGCTAAAATTGAGCCCTCAGTTGCTGTTGGAGAGAAGAGAATGAATCTTTGCTTCAGGGCACTTGCTGTTGTGCATTTCCTTGGGTGTGTGAGAGCCCAGGTAGGAAATGAATGTGTGTACTCTTTTGAGAAGTTCCTTGTCCCAGTCTGTGGTGTGTTACATGTTTTACTGTCTGTCCAAACAGCCCCTCAGCACTGTGCTCTGTGTGTGTTTGTCTGTGTTTCAGTTGCTGTGCTCTAGGGGCTGGAGGAGTCCTTTACACTGGTGCCGTGAAGTCACTGCTCTAAGGGCAATGCAGCCAGTTTGCTGCCCGTGTCAGTGTGTGCAGCTGGACAGATGAAGGGCATGTTTTACCCCAGTGAAGGGCCCCAGTCCCATGTGACAGTTACCTGGCCTGTGCAGTACATGCACAAATCCATGCCTGCTCACTCTGCCCCATGAGGCAGGACGGAAAGAGCATCAGAGAGCACTGCAGCTTTTTTAAGTTATTTAAACATGTAATGCTTGTTTGAGTCTGTGGTCCAAGTTGTGCCTGCTGTCATGTCTGTGATATGCACTGAGCTTTGTGGCCTGTGGCTCCCCAAGAGGACTTGCCCTCCCCATGGCTGAGCAGAGCAGGTCGATGCACCCTGCCCCGCAGCCAGCACTGGAGGGACTGGTCTTGCTGTCATGTAGCTGTGGAACTTTTCTGTCAGGGTTTGCCTCTGATACCCACTGTCTCTGGGTGGAGCTGCTGGGCTGAGTTGCCTGTATCCCTCAGTGCTGGGAGCAGAGGACAGCTCAGAGCCTGGTCACTAATGCTGCAGGGAGGTCCCCAGAGCAGGATATGAGGCTTGGGGAGCAGCATGTGCAAGGAGGAAATTCATCAAGTGCTGCCACAAGCTCTGCACACTGTGATGCTTCCAGGGCACGTGGTGGCCCTGTGATAGGAACAGGCTGCAGCTTCTTTCCGGCTTTTATCTTGATGGTCCTTTGTTACACTGCCCAAAGGGCTTGACAGAGGTTCTGTCCTTCTGTTGAGGCCAGAACTGGTATGGGAAAGGGTATTTTGGGGATCACTAATCTGCCATTTGGACCTCTTTCAGCAGGGATGTGCACAGCTGTGGGAGCATGGCTGGCTGCTGTGGATTTTAAGCTGTAAGGAGCAAATAACAGTCACTTGGTAGAAGCCAGTTGTTAATCCCCTGGTTTATGAATGGTAGAGCACTTACCTTGTATCACCCACTTGTCTCTTCCCTCATCTTCCCCACCTTCCCTTCCTCACCCTTTCCTCAGTATGGATGTTGCGTTGTTTCCCTGAGCCAGATCACAAAGGCCAGGCCGCTTTAGAGCCTTACTACTGTTTTAAACACAAGTTATGCAACAGTGTTCTGTAAGTTTGGATAACAGTGGTGTTTTGGATGGTGGCTTGTTCTGCAGGGACCTTAACACACTTGGTCTTTCTGCAAAATCTGGGGTTCTTGGTAAGAAGCCAGCCATGGTTTTACATGTAGCTTGGAATAACAGAGCTGTTTCTTGTAACCAATAATCCCTGCTTCCTCCTTGCACTGAAATTAAATTGGACACTGAAATCCTGGTCTGGTCTTTTTTTTTCCCTTTGTTTTGTTTTCTCCTGATTGCTGGACCAGTCTTGTCCAGCACTGTCATGTTTTATCAGGAATAGGTAAGAGCTTGATCTTTTAGCAAAACACAAGTCAGGTTCCCCAGGATCATCTTGTGACCCATAGATATACCCAGTGCTGCTGCTTGAGGGCTGTCCTGCACACCTCTAACCCATCCCTCACTCTTCAAAAGAAGCATCCAGAAGAGACATGATTGAACTAAGCATGAAGTAAAAGGTGCAGTGGGAAAACAAACCTTTACTAGCACACAGTGAAGAACACTGTGCAGTTTGACACTGCTAAATCTAGAGGCATCTATTCATGCAAGATGGCCCTGTCTCACTTCCTTTGTAGATCTGGGGTGTGAGCCCCTGAGAGAGGATTTTCTCATGGCAGAGAACAGCAGCAACAGGATAGAACTGAAAGATGCCAGGGATGATGGTAAAAGCAAGAGCATCAGAGAGTGCTGCAACTTTTTAACACGTGATATGCTTCTTTGAAACCGTGGTCCGAGTTGTACCTCTGGTGTCTGTAATGAACATTTGAGGTCAAAAGATTACCCGGTGGTTTCTGCAAGTTGTCATCGCTCCTGATGTCCATCCCCAATTCTAGAGCAGATACTGGTACTGGGCCAAGGCAGCATAAACTAATTGCCTGTGTTATGAAGGTGCTTCAAGGCTTCTGCCTGGCCTCTGACTAGCAGGTGGGGTTGCTCCCTCTGTGTTCTCAGGGTCAGTCAGTGTGATGGAGAATGTGCCCCAGGGACAGGCCAGACCTATCCACATGTCTTGGGAGAAGTCATTGGCCTGGCTGTGGGACCCCAGCCAGCAGCACTGGAGCTCAGTGTCACAGCTGGATGTTGAGCAACCCATGATGGTCCCATGCCATGGCTATGTTGGTCTGGGCTTCATCCTCCTCCCCCTGTATGGAGTTATCTCCCACCCAGCCTAGGCAGAGATAATATAAACCAAAGCAAGACTCAAGTAAAAATTTATCTTTACTCAGTGCCAGACAAGCCTCCAGGCTGGAGGCAGCTCCACAGAACTCCTTGGCTTGTGGCTTTTAGGTTTCAGAGCCTTTCATTGTCCCAAGATGCCCTTTCCCCTTCTGCTTCTTCTGCTGCCAGCAGCTCCCCAGGGCCAGGGGAGGAGGAGAAGTTTGTGCAGGGCAGAGCAGCCCCTCACCCCACTCTGCCCCTTGGCAGCCCAGTTTCTCCCTCCTGCTCACGCCTTGACGTCAGCACCTGTGGGTGCAAAGCCAACGGGCTGGTAGCCCGGCTTGTCATCCTGCTTGCGGTAGTACATCCTTGTCAGCACTGCCAGGATGAAGGTCTGCGGGATTAACAGCTGCATATTCATCTCTGGAAGATCAGAAGGGTCATTTGAAGCCACCTTCATCCACCATGCCCACCTCTCATGCCATGCCATGTGATAGAGGGGCTCAGCCAGGAGCAGGTGCTGCTGCTCCCCCATCTCCCAACTTACGCTGTGACCTGGCCTTGGAGGAGAAGGGCGGCGAGCAGGCGATGTTGCCGTTGTTGGCGAGGATGCTGAAGATGGCAGGCTGGAGCGCTGTCAGGAGGACCATGATCTGCAACCACCAACAACCCGGTGGTGAGGGCTGTGCCACTGCCCTGCTCCCACCCTTCACCTTCCCCACTATCTCTCACCCAGCAGCGGCTCCTGCCCCACCATCTTCCCTCATGCCACCTCATCCCGTGTGTGCTGCAGGAGCCCCTCACCTAGGAGGGAGCTGGGTAGGACAGGGGCTCACCTGGAAGCAGGTGAACTTGGCCTGCATGTTCTGCTCAGCCAGGTGCAGCCGGGCCTGCCGGAAGAGGATGCCCAGGGCCCACAGCCCAAAGAGGGTGGAGACAGCAACCAAGGTGTTGATCCAGAGGGCCACACTCTCTGCTGAAATCTGAGGCAGGCACAGAGGAAACATTACTGGGCTGACAAAGCTTACGTGGAGGCTTCCTGTCTAGGTCATCAACCTGCCCATCCCTGTGCTCCGGCACTCACATCAGCAGGGTTGTAATTCCCATCGGCAGCCAGGACCAGCCCCAGGAAGACAGCTATTGCCCTGAAGAAGGCGTACTGGAAAGTCCCCAGGATCAGCAATTTAAGTTTTTTCCTGGCATGGGGAGAGAGACCAGTAGCACTCTGAGGTGCCCAAGTCCCTGCCCAGGGACTTCTTTTCCAGCCCAGCAGAAGCAGGGGCTGAAAGCCCTCCAGGGGCAGAGGTTTATCCCAACCCTCCCTCACCTGTTCATGGTGATTCGAGGCAGGCAGGGGCAGCAGCAGCAGCAGGGCCCAGTGCTGACCACCATGGGCACATCCTTCAGGGTGCTGAGCAATGCTTCCTTCCCCCCAAAGCCCTCCACCATAACCAGCATCACGAAGTAGAAGCAGACAGCAAAGTACCTGGGGGGGAGGAGGAAGGCAGGTCAAGCCCTGTGGGCTCCGTGGTGCCCCTGTCCCAGGCTAGGTGATACTCACGCTGTGGTAGCCATCTCCACCACCATCATGGAGCGTGGGAACCACAGGCCGAAGCAACTGACCACGGACACAACCTGGGGGACATGAGAGCTTGGCACTCCCCCCAGCTGTGGGCTGGCACCCCTTGGGTGGCCCTGGCCCCCCAGCATGATGCCCCCCACCACCCCCACAGCCCAGCTCACCGTAGGGGCTGAGCTGCTCCAGCAGAGGGTCTTCATCTTGATGGGGCAGCGGATCTTGCGGGTGAGGTACAAAACCTCTTCCATGTAGATCACAACTGACAGCAGTGTCATGATGGTGCAGAGGCCCAGGATGATGAGTTGGGCTGTGTCCAGCTCTGCCAGGGAGGGGTGAGAAGCCATCTTCATCCTGTCCCATCCCTCCTGGGGCCACTACTGCATGGAGCTGCCTCACAGCCCACCACTCCACAAGTTTAGGAAGCTCTGCCACACCCTGGACGTGTCTGTCTATGTCAGAGCTGACACTTCTGCCCCACTGCTCCCTGTCCCATGTCATCTGCCCCAGTGCTGGCCCTTCCTGGGCTGTCCCCATGCCTGCAGGCAGGATTTATGGGATGGGAAGCTAAGACCCTGGCAGCAGCCCAGTTTCTGACTTCTGGAGATGCTCCCTGCCTGCACGTGCCACAGCCACCCTAACACCTTCATCCCTGTCCTGCTCCACCAGCCACAACAGGAGGGTCCCCCCACCCTGTCCCCCCACCTACGGTGCAGCAGCTGCCGGGAGGGGGGCGGCAGGGAGAAGCAGGCAGCCGGCACGCTGAAGTTCTTGATCAGCATCTCCACCAAAGGGCGGGAGAACCTGCGGAGCAGAACGGGAGTGCTGCACGGGTGTGCTGGGACACGGGGACACCCAGCCCCGCAGGGTCCGCGCAGTCCCCTGGCTGGCTTGCCCCACCGCCAGGCGCCTCCCTTCCTTTACAGAGGGAATGAATAATCCAAAATTCTGCTCCAAAAAGTTGGATTTGCCTAGCTGCAAAGCGGCACGGGGGTCTCCGGCGCTCACCTGGGGTCATCTGCCAGCTCCAAAGAGGGATCCATCCTGTTCAAGTCCTCGCTAGCTCCGTCCCAGTGGCTGTGGGGCTGCTCGTCACCGCCTGCCTCAGCTCCCCTCGCCGGCCCACGGGGTCAGAGTCCCCAGGGCAGGGACCGCGGGGCGATGCCGCGCCTCGTTCCACTTTAACCAGAGCCTCCAGAGCTTCCCTCCCTCTCCCGCCGCTGCGGGCATCCATTGGCGCGGCCCCACGCCGTCCCGGCCCACCGAGTGCTTTGGCCACCAGGTTATCGACCCGGGTTGCCGGGAAGGCAATTGTCACCCGCGCCGGCACGGCTGCGTGCCCCAGGGCTTGGGGCGCAGGGCACCTGTGCCGGGGTGTCACTGCTGCGCACCCCTCGGGCAGCCCGGACAGGGGCTGGCGGTGCCATGGAGGGTCCGGGACGTGTCCCCGTGTCCCCTCAGCAGCAGTGTTGGGGTGGCAGGTGGTGCCGCGGGAAAGGGGAAGCCTGACAGCCCCTGCGCGGCTCTGCGGGCCCTGGGAGGACTTTGCGGTGGCTCAACTCCAGGGAGCCCGGGGCTGAGCCCTGCACGGAGCAGCTCCCACGGCACTAGAGGGCAGGGCTTGCCCAGCACTCACAGCCCCGGCCGTGGGACAGCAGCAGCGCCCCGGCCTGGGGAGGGGGACCAGAAGGCTGGAAGGAACAGTCTGAGTGGGGCCTTAGGCAGGAGGAGCAGTGTATCCTTGCCTTAGATGGATCCCAGAATCCTCATGGGTCCCAGGGGTGTTCACAGCTCCGGGTGCTTTCCCAGCCCTCCAAGGAAAATGATTGCTGGTTTATACTGGGCTTCCTTGGAACCGCTACCCTTTGCCTCTCTGGTGGGGGCTCCTGCTGAAGCCAGAGTGACAGCAGGACCCCAGCTGAGTGCTCTGCACCTCGCTGTAGGGACAGGATGCTGCTGTTGTCACGGGAATGGGATAGTGGGGAGGGGGCGGGGGGAGAGAATGGATGTGGATGCTTCAGTTGCAGTGGAAATGGGATGGGGGAGGAGGGGGTCCTCAGGGCTCTCTGTGCATATCCGAGGTGCTGTGCACACCTGGCCCTCCCCTCCCTCAGCGCATTAACCAAGTCCTGTATCCCTGTCCCTACACACTGTACATACCCTTTCCTCCCCTATATGCTGTAACCTAACCTGGCACACTGCATGCTGCACACCCAGCCCTGCGCACTCACACTCACACACATTCACCCACACCTTGCACAAGCAGACTCCTCGCCCTGGCTGCTCCTGGCCCCACAGGGTGGATGGGACCAATGGGGGGCCCCCACCCAGCACCCCTGTGCCACACCAGTACCACCAGCACTGCCTAGAGCTGAAGAAACGTCAGCTCCTGTGACATCTTCTGAGCTGGCCTTTTTGTGACAGTCACCATGGGCTATGTCACGGCAGTCCAGCTGTCCTGCCTCATCCACCTGGTGCTCATCCCCTGTGGTCCATCAGCATAGGGACGATCTGCACGTATCCCTGGCTCCGGGGAAGGAGAGCCCAGCCCCAGCATGCAGCCACACGTGCTGCACTGTCCAGACAGGGGCAGGAGCTTCTTCCCCTGCCTGGCGTAGCCCCAGGGCCAGCACCACCCATGGCTGCACGGGGGCACACGCTGGTCCCCTTGGCCACCACACCTGTGTCAGTTTGTCCCTGACTCACTGCTGCAGCATCAGGATGATCCTTCTCAGCACTCAGGTAGTACCTGAGCCTGGTTGAGCCCTGGTCCCCTGCATTCCCCAAGCACAGCACACCCCGAGGTGCAAGGTAAAGCTGTGGGGTATGGAGAATCCTGCCAGCCCGCAAGGGGGATGTAGGACATGATTGGACCCCAAGCCCAGAGCAGGGGGCAGCCCCACACATTGATGCTCTGCATGAGTTGGTCCCACCACACACGTGCAAGGAGGGTTCCATCCCTGCACACACCCCCCTCTCCATCCTCTCTTGGGGCTGGGTGCACCAGTGACATCCACAGCAGTGACCCACCTGCATCGAGCCCCCAGCCCCATCACCGTGCCCACGACCACCCCATCCCACCCCACATGGGGACAGGACACATCCACACACTGTTCTACTGTGGCCATTGTATTGGGGGTCTGGGTGTCACCACCCCAGATCTGTTCCCTGGGGACATGGAGGGCTCTTGCCCCTACAGCCCACAGTGCTGAGCCCTCCCTGCACCAGCAGGACAGGACGTGCCTGCGACTTGCTTGCTTCAACCTGCCCCAGGAGCTGGCAGAAATGGGTGTGGAAGGGGGAATGTGGTGGGGTGGGATAGGATAGCCCAGAGTCCCTCCAGCTTCTTCCTTATTCCAGCCCCTATCTGTGCCTGGGATGTGTGGTCCTGAAGCCATCAGGGTTCACAGCCACCCTTGTCCCCCAGTCAGCCTTCTCCACACAAGCTGCTACCATTGCCAAAACTGGCAGGACAAGCAGGAGCCAACAGCAGCTGAGCATCCCCCTGGCATGGGGATGGGGGCCAACAGATGGGTCAAGCCCCCACCAGCTTGACCTCAGCCCCAGACCTTCAAGATATTCCAGGTTAGAGCAGCCACAGGCACGGGGGACCCCCTTTCCTGCAAAAACCCCTTCAGCAGAGAAGGAAAAAGGGACACAGAGAGCCATACACCCACTAATCCAGGGCAGGGGTGGTTTGAAGGCTCATGGCCCACTCAGCATCAGGGCAGCTGTTTTGCCCCAAGGAGCAGGCACAGAAACCAGCAGCAGTGCTGGAAAATCTTCCCATTTGCTCATTTAGCTTTTTTTTTTATTATTTTAAACAAAACTCCTTGGCCATGGAAATCCTGCCCCCCCCAAAAAAAAAGCAAAGCAGACCCTCTCAGCATGCCAGCATCACCCACGCTGCTGCTGTGTCAGCATTCCCCAATACTTGGAAAACCCTTAAAATGCAAATATTTGCATGGGTTTTAGACAGTTTTCCACCCATCTCTAATTCCCTGTGGTTATGACCAGAGGGGATAATCTGGGTGGGCACAGCAGGCTCCCAGCTGACCATCACCAGCTTCCCCATGGCCAGGAAAACTTCTCATTTAAATCCTTGGTAGGAGCTTGTAGGAGACCAAAACACGTTCCTTCTCATACTCTCCCACCCAGAGCCCAGGGCCATGGTGGATGACTGGGATGTTGAGGAGTGAGAACCTCACATCTAGCTCAGGCTGTGGTCCAGCCAGACAAGTGGACAATAAAGACCTGCACCCTGAGTGCTCCATGGTCACTGCTGTCACAGGACATAGAGGGACAGATCCTGCTCAGTGGGACAGAGCAGCCAGGATGCTCCCTCTGCCAAAGGATCTCCTTTGCTCTGCCTGGTTCCTGTGCCAGGCAGGACCAGCACCCTGAGAGCACTGAGACCCCATAGTGTGGGGGGATGTCTGGCACCCACCTCTGGGGTAAACCACACTCCACAGGCACCTCATCAAAGGGATGTCCATGCTTTGCACGGCCACGGATGACCCTGATCCCCCACACCCCTGGGGTTTAAGAGAGAGCCAGTGTCGTCCCCCCCGCCAGTTTTCCAGCAGCACCCTGCCGAGCCACTGGAAACAGGAGAGTGGGCACAACTTGAGAAATAAATAAAATATAGAGGTCGATTAGACTCGTGAAAGGGCAGGAAAGCCTTTCCCAGGGCACTGGCCCTGTTGAGCCGCTGTCAGCCCCCACAAGCATCACCCTGGTGAGGAAATTGCTTCTGAGAGTTCGGTGGAAGTGGATGGGGGGTGTGGATCCTGCTGGCAATAATAAGACTGCTGCCACCATCTGCCTTCAACATCCCACAATCCACAACTGTCCAGCTCAATGGCCTTGGCTGGACCCCTGCAAATCTGTCAGCATCACAGCAACACTGGCCATCAAGCTGGGGAGGGGTCCCAGACTTTTGAGCATCCCCTTGCAATGGTCAGCATGGGGCAGTGACAATGCACCCAGCCCTGGCCCCAGTGCAGCTGGAAGGGAGCTGGCTCCCCTCAGCCCCAGGTCTGGAGCCGCCCCACTGATAGGGATGCAGTGAGCCCTGCCCATGGCTGGCCCGTGGATAAGGCCCATGTGTTCCCCACTGATTGCCCCGGCAGGCAGCTGGAGGGGCGGGAGCTGTCGTTCCTGGGAGAGATGGCCAGGAGGGAGCAGTGAGTGACGAGGGCAGGGGGGCTACTGCAGGGCTGTGAGACACTGGGCCCCTCTGGGTCCCTTCTCTGGGCAGGTGAAGGTGCCCTGGCTGCCCTGACAACACAGCTGGGGTGGGAGAAAGTGTGGAGCCCCTGGCAGAGCAATAGCCCTCCACAAATCCTCCACTTTCCAATGGGGACCAGTCCTCTGCCACTGGAAAACACTTTCCAGTGCCCTGCAAACCCACAGGACTGCATCACGAGCTTGCTGCAAGGAAGAATCAAGGACCCCACCACACCTCAGTTTCCCCAGCTGTAAAATGGGGCATGAGTCCTGCAGCATGAGGGCATAGAGGGCTCAGTCTCTCATTGCTCTGGTGGTGCCTGGGGAGAGATCCATACCAGGTGTTATTTATAGACCAAGCTGGCATTTCAGATGGGGGGGACACTGCTCTGGGAGCCAGCTGGCTGCCTCCAGTCTCTGCCTCAAGGTCACCAGGAGAAATGCTGACCTTAGAGGGGCTTGGGTGAGGAGTCCTTCTGGCCTCAGCTTCTCCTTCTGAGGAGGGAAAATCCCCTTTTCCCAGTACAAGACGATAAGGATCATTCCCTTTAGGGACCCCAGCCCTGAGCCTTCTGCCCGGCCATGGGCGATGGGACACTCCAGGAAGGTGGCCATGGGGCAGCGATGGTGGTGGCATGCAGGGGAACACAGGGCAGAGCTGAGGATTTTTGCTAACCAGAACAGCAGCTGTTTCACAGAAAAGCCAGCCCCAGATGTATAACCTTCTCGGGAAGCAGAAGTGCTGCAGAGGGTATGTGGGCAAAATCTCCCCATGCTCTGGCTCTCTGAAACACTGCTCAGCCACAACTGTGGGACCAGCTCCTGTGCACAGCCCTGGGGACACCCCCAGGGACCCTCCCGTCCCTTCCCCATACAGGTCTGGGTGCCACCATAGATGCTGCCACCCTGACCAGGCTCCCATGCTGCCAGGCTGGGAAGAGAAGTGAGACATTGGCACAACAAGGACGTCGCTGTGTCTGTCCCAGCACACCTAGAGGGGTCACCCCACAGGAAACTGGCTTGTGAGCCTTCAGCAGCCCAACTCTGCAGTTCAGGTCAGCAAGATGCCACTTCCCAAAACTGCGGAGATCATTTCACCATCTGCATATATTCACAGAAAAGCCACATATAATGTATATGCACACACATGTATACAAATGTGACTTTCTATACAATCTAGGATCTTGTATAGTGGATATAAACTGCGATGAGCTGGGATGGGTGTGCCCCCAAGAGTGGAGCAGCTCTTCCCCACAGGCTGGCTTATCACCCATGCCGTAGCCTCAACCATGCTTCCAAACCACTGCTCCTGGGGTACTGGCCCACCCAAGGGTCCCCTGGCCCCACAGGTGACCAAAGGGGCTCCCCAGGGCAGGGGGCTGCCCTTTGCAGTGCCCAGCACTCCGCAGGTCATCCCCCAGACAGAGAAGAGGAAGCGGATGGTGGGGCCTATCCCTGGTTTGGGAGGAAGGGAAGTCCACCATAAGAAAGAAGCCCAGCAGAAGTTGGATGAAACCTTTCTATGATCTGGATCAAGGCCATCAGAGCAGCTTTGATGGCTCCAGCCTTCTCCCGTTTGAACAGAGCCTCACAGATGGGGTACCTGATAACAACCCCATCTTCTGTCCAGCCCTTCTGGCCCCCTTTCTGTTTGCTTTTCCTCCCAGCAGCTCCATGTCCAATGGCACTGCACTTGGCCAGAGGGGAAGTGACCAAGCTGTGGGGCTCAGCATGGTGAGGGCTTTGTGTCCTTCAAAGGGGACAAACAAACAGCCGGCAGTCCCAACCCGGCTGGGGGGATCCTGCGGAAATACCATGGTCAATACTCTTGGGAACCGCTTCCTGCCTGCTCCAAGGCTTTGGATGCAAAGAAGCATTTTCCTGTCGTAAGGTAACATCTGCATTTCCAGTGGGTGTCCCAGAGACATGCCAATGGTTTCTTAGAACCGCCTTCAACCTCTGAATGAAAAGGCATCTTGTTTGAAAAACAGAGGGGCCTTTTTCAACCACAGCTACCTAAAATAGTCGCATCACTGCTGATGTTTGCTTTTGGTGAATGACGAGGTTAACACACCCTCTGAGTGGGCTGTGAGCGTTTGCTTTGGTCAGGAGCTTTATTTTCATACTTGTCTGTCTTGCAAGAAGCTCACAGGTGAAAATGCTGAGGCTTTAAAAAGTTCTGCCTCAGATGGACAAATATTTTCTCAGAGAGCCAGCAGAGACACAGTGTATTTGCGGAAGGGAGGTGCTGCTCTCCTGATGGCCCTGAGCCCTCCCAGCTCCATGACACCCACCCAGACTTGGCCACCCCACAGGGACACCCACAACAGCTTGGGTCAGGCACAGGGAGCAGTCCCACCTGCTGGGGGAAAGCCTTCAGCCCTCAGTGGGACTTCTTCAGCTGTCCTTGAGTGATGCTGCCTCCCATCGCAGGCAGGAAAGCATCCCAAGTGCAGCTCAATGGGAACCAAGAAAAACACTTTTCCCTTCCCTTCCCTTCCCTTCCCTTCCCTTCCCTTCCCTTCCCTTCCCTNCAAAATCTCTTCAGCAAATTTCAGAACTGCTCTTGTGGCCCTTCCCTTCCCTTCCCTTCCCTTCCCTTCCTGTCACCTCTGCCAGTCCACGCCAGGGTGCCAGGCAAGCACTCCCACCTTGCCTGCCAAAGCAAGGAGGCAGATGGATGGGAGGGGATGGACATGCCTGGACATGTGTGGGTACACTCATGCTGGGTGCACGTGTGGATAGGGGTGTACATGTGCATGTACATGTGTGTGCCCAAACCTGGGATGTACATGTGTGGGACAAGTGGGTTTGTCCACCTGGCTGGCATCCACCCCTGCGAGCACAGCACCCTATGGGGTGCAGGGAGCCGAGGCAGAGGGTGGTGGGGGCCCAGCATCGCCAGCTCCTGCTGACAGCTGAGCAACACTGAGCCCAGGACAAGCCTCTCTCCAGGGTGTCACTTCTTCCCCAAGACCCTGCTGTGGGATAAAGCAAAGGGACAAGGCCTTTCAGCCCCAATCTCCAATGATGAGGAAGAGAAGGGAGGGTTGGGGCAGCGCTAGGAGAGGTGCACATCACCCTGGGGCCCCTTTGCCCTTTTTGCATCATCAAGTAATAAATAAAACCTCCTAATTCACATCAGCCATAAAAGCCACCAGGACGTGCCCAGGCAAAGAAAGGTGCTTTCTCCAGACAGGGGTAATGACACTGAGCAAACCCCACAATGGCATATGGCTTAGGAGGGAGCCACAGCAGGTGCCTGCACGGACACAGAGGGCTCAGCAGCCCCTAGGGCAGTTCTCTTGGACATATTGATAACAAGCAGAGCTAAAGGAGAGGCTGATGCTGGAAACAGTCCCTGCTGACCATTCCTTTACGGACCACAGATGACTAAAAATCAGGAGGTAAAACCAAATACAGCCCACTATTCACTGGAGGAGTAGGGAAGAGTGCAGGGGAAGTTGTTTCCATTGGTTTGACCAGAGTTTTTCTACCAGCAGGGAAGACTTTGACTCAGGCCACATCAAGACAAAAATACAAACTGATTTTTTTTCTTCCCCTAGGGTAAAACTACCTTTTCTCACTGAGCAGGGGCCCAGCCCTGCCATGTGTGTATCCCAAAGGATGCCTGCTAAGACAGAGGGGGACTGGCAAAGTTTTTCCTCCACATAGCCCACCATGGACATTTGGCCTTGAAGGGGACACGGAGGGGACAGCGGCTGCCAGGGACAGGAGGCTGTTGCAGGGCAGACTGGCAGGCATGGGAAGGTCAGCAATTTGGCTGAGGCACAGGCTGCTTATCTCGTTCCAAGAGCTGGGAGAGTCATAGGCCTTCTCCAAGCACACACCTCCTGGGGGATTTGCCGTTGAGGCACTGACCTGCTTCTCCTGTCCCAGGGGAACAATTCCAGACTCACATTTGTATCTGGAGGGGCTGGCAGAAAACTGCAGCCCATGGGTCTCAGCTCAGCCCCTGGGACCCACAACAGCCTAAGGGAAAGGCATGAACCCTTCAGAGCCATGTCAAGCACCTGAGTGACAAAAGTATCCCATCCCTGGCTGCTGGAGATGGTGTGAGCACCACACCTCACCCTCTCCTCCATTAATAAACCTACAAGGTACATGGCATCCCCTGGGTCCCCATGGCACAAAGGTGGCACACAGTAGCCAGGGGCAGGTGTCACAGCTGATGCCAGTGAAGAGAAGAGGCAATTAGCAGGTAGTGAGAAAGCTCCTGCTCCCCCTGTTCAGCCCCTTTGTGCTAATGCCATCTCAATTAAAGCCCCCTCTTTTCTTTCAGGTATTGCTATGAGAGATTAATCCACCCTAAAACAAGGCATTTCCAGCAGGCCAAGACAAAGCCAACTCTCAGTTTGCAAAAGGCTCTGGCACCTGCTTGGGAGCATTTAATTACCCTGACAATGGCATCAAGAGAAGAAGGGCCATGGGACCCCTTCAATCCCAAATCCACAGAGGAGGCACTGGCTTTGCCTGCTGCTCCCACATGCCTGGGGCCACCACCTGCAGGTTGCAGCCTCTTCCCAAGAGCAGAACTATCATCAAGCTCTCTTAGGGAGACCTTTTTCCCCACAGAGCCTGCAATGCTGCACAGGGTGCTGGCTTTTTTATGTTGTGCTTTTCCTTTGTCCTTTGCACTGCTCTTATGCCAATAAATGCACATTATAAAAAAACAAAGCAGCGGACAGTTCTAATCTCTAAGTCAACATGTGCCCTTATCACCACTGAGCAAGCTCAGGCTGACTTTTATCCAAAAGCAGTGGCATGTGCACACGTTGCAGAGCAAATCAGAGGCAAAACTTTCCCGGGCTTTCCAGGCCTTTTGGGAGCACAGGAGAGAGCAGCCAGGGACTCTTGGAGGACCAGATTCTTCTAGAGAGGTATGGCAGGTACTGCAGGACCCTGCTGGGCAGGCACATGTCCAGCACACCAAGCAGATCCCTCCCACCATATCTTCATGTTCTTTCACGGCTCTGTCCAGGCATTGCACTGAGCTATTCCCAAGACCGTTAAGTAACAGTAAGTTTCCTGTCCACATACGCTTCTTGAGCAAAACACCACAAATTGTGGATGTATGCCTGGCTTTCCAGGATTAAAACCACCAAGTCTGGAAGGGAAAAACCCCAACAGGCCCTCAGCTGTGGCAACAGCTGATTCAAGAGAAGTGCTTGTAAAATTGCACATGAAGCACTTTGCAAAGGTGCCCTGGAATGCCTGCCCAGAGGGGCACTGAAGAAGGAGAAAGAGGGGCTCTGTGCTGCACTTCTGATAGAGATCAGCAAGAGCCAGGACAAAGAGGGACCAAGGGAATTCATGAGAAGCCCACATTCTCGAGGAAGAGACCTACCCAACTGTGTCCCACCTCCTGTGTTCTCTCCCCGCTGCTCTCTTTTCCCTTTCCACTTCCCACCCCTCAAGCCCTTGGCCCCTTGTTCTGGGGCCAGTCCACGCGTAGCCATCAGACATGGGCTTTTTCGGCAGTGCAGAGAGAAACGGACCTTTGATGTGCCCCAGGGCGGCCACGCTGCGTCCCCCTGCTTTTCAAAGGCCGGTCCTTGGCTATTGTGTTCACATCCTGAGCTTGTTTGTACACTTGCTGGAGGGCCCCAGCCCTGCAGCCCCCCTACCGCAGCCGCAGCTGCCCTGACCCCCAGATAAAAGCAGCTGGGCTCACGGGCAGAGCTGCTATCAGTGCAGGGACAAACGGCACCATCGGAGGTGCAGCTGCCAAGATAGCTGGAGCTCTGCTGGGCTGACCCCGCAGGGGTGAAGGCTCCAGGTCAACAACAGCTCCAGAGATCTGCACCGGCCACCACTGCTGCCATGGGGCTGCCGGGGCACTCGGACTGTTGGCAGGAGCGGTTATCAGTGCCATGCACACCAAGGAATGTCCTCGTGCTGCTGCTCTCCCCCTCAGCTGCATCTGGGGACCACCAGCATCTTGCCAAAAGACATAACTGCCAGGCAGGAAGCAACACTAAAGTCTTGTTCTTTGACCATCACCTCATCTCTCTGGGGGTCCATGGGATACCCCAGGTCTGCACCTTTATAGGAACAAGAGCCCGCATTGCTCTCGGCCTCACATCTCTCTTCCATGTGCTTGGTGCTCTGTCTCCTCTCCAGCTAACTGGCAGGAGCACCAGGCCAGCTCTGGAAAATGTGGAGTGCCAGGCCAGCCGCAGGTTCTTCCCCAGGAAGGGTGCAAAGACGAGTGTTATTTTGAAGGGACAACAAAGCTGCGGCCAACTGTCAGCATTACCTGTTGCGTTCCCACTCTCTAGAGTGCCTTTTCCCTCACCTCCTCCACAGCCACTCTGCTACAGAAGAGGCAGCGGATCCTCTGCCAGATGCCAGTGCCTGCCACAATCCCCCTCCTTCTTCCTCAGCCTGCATAGCAGCACATGCCAGGATTGTGGCTAAGGAACTACAGCTCCCGAGCTTGGCTCTGTGTGCCTGCATTGCTGGGAGAGAGCAGGATGGAATGGTATCTTGCAAGGCAGCATGGTAGCTTTTACTGAAAGGGTTATATCCAACTGCCTCATTTTTGGGTCAGGGCAATTGAGAAATGCAGCAGCAAAGGCCAAAAACACATGATCTTCCAGGGAATTGGGGGTACTTATGGTGTTGTGAAATTCTTGGCTACTGTACTCTTGGCTTGGTGAGACACAAGCAGAGAGGACAGGCTCTCCTGGGAGCCAAGCCTGCCAGCCCTAACCTGGAGAGTCAGGGTAGTAGAGGGGTTGCAGCATGATTCTGACACTGAAAAAAAAATTTTGGGGCTACCTTCTAGGATCTAAAATAGCTGCCTGCACCCCAGTGCAACCAATGAGTTGAGCAGGGAGTACAGACAGTGTATCCCTCAAACCTGCTCCTAGGAAGGCAGAGCTGGCACTGCCGCTCCTCTGAGTGGCTGGGATCCAAAGGAAGCAGTTGACATTCAGGTCACAAGATCAAAGTCTTTCTTCTGCCCCAGATGCCTATTACCTGTCTGGCCCTGCACCCTGGGGTGCCTAGAGTGCCCCACACACCCTGTTTCACAGAGTGCAAAGCCAATAGGAGCCCTATAACAACCTCTTACCCCATGGGCCACTGCGTGTCCCGCAACCCTTGGCCTCAGCCCAACAGCACATCCAATTTAGCTCCACACTCCAGCATTTGGTTCTTGGCTTTTCCACCCCTTCCAGACTGAAGAGTCATGTTGGTTGCAGTATTTTTTGCCACAGAAGTGTTCAAGTCACCTCACAACACTGTTGTTGATAAGATGATGGCAAAGCAGATTTTCAGAGAATATTCTGAGTTGGGAGGGACCAATAAGGATCACCAAATCCAGCCCTTAAGGGAATGGCCCATGAGGGAATCAGACCCACAACCTCGGCACTACTAGCACCGTGTTCTAACCAACTGAGCTAACCTCAGAGCTGCATGTGTTTTAGCTGCTTTTTAACTGCCTCAACATGGGTGGACAACTGGTCATAGGAGGATCAGCCACACTGCAAAACTGATGTGAAACCATATTTTCCTTCCCATATTTTGATCTCATGTTCTCAGCATTAATCCCAGAGGAAGGACACTGTCACATCATGAGATACACAAAACAATGCGGAGTCATTTGACTTGAGTCAGAGGATTCACAAGACCCCCCAGGAGTTCAGAGGACACAAGGACATCTAAAATAGCCAAGCCACAATAAAGAGGAACAGCTTGATGCTGGGAAGACAAATCAGAAAGCAACAGTTACCAATCCTACATCCTCTTTCTTCTTCATCCATTTCCCAGCTTTTGCTGTCTCTGCTGCTTGCAAAGATTTTTGGCTAGGCTGGGCAGCCTGAGCACCTGGGCTCAGTATCACCAGCAGTACAGGCACAGCTGTGTGAACAACAGGTGCCCACGAGGGAGGTGGCAGCAGCCACTGAGCTCCTATAAGCACCAATAACCAGCCAATTTCCAGTCAACTGCAAGGTGAAGGGTGGTGCTCCACTGCTCACAGGTACCACACTGCCTTTGAACAACCCTCATTTTAAGGTATTTCACTGCCAACAACAGCTGAGGCACAAAAATATCTGAGTTTATAGAACGTCAGCTTTATTCTCTTTTTCCTGGCACCTGTAGAAATGGGGAACTGAGTGCTCAGCACACGCACACTGTGAGTGGGAATGGAAAACACCTCCAGCAAATTTCTGCCACGGCAGGTCGGGGCTGGTGTAGTGCAGCACCTCCCCCGCCATAGCCGGAAGGGAGGCACAGCAAACAGAGGCCACGAGGAGGAATAAATCCACCTTCCTTGCTTGCATTGCAGCATTGCTCCAGGGAACGTTCCGAGCCTGAGCTCTCCTGCAGGTGTCCCTTCTTTGGCAGGAGCTCGGTGTGGAATTGCAGCCCTGCGCCTGGCACAGTGTGCACAGGTAAAGGCGCTGCCGGAAGGTGAGGGCTTGGTGTGAGGAGCCCAGGAGGAACATAGAAAACAGGGCAGAGCTGGGACTGCTTTCCCCAGGTTACATTTTCCTGAGCAGCAAGCTGCATCCAGACTGTTGTGGTGAGAAAAGATCAGAGGATCCAGGCTGCAGGACTGAGCTACACTCTTTCTGAACTGTCTTACATCTTGGGCTTCCACCAAGGCATCCACCAGTACCATGTCCCACGGGTCGGTCACATGCTGGGTGACAACAGTTTTCCCTCCCATGACTGGCATCACCACAGCCGGTGAGGGGTGAATCTGGAGGAGAGCCTGAGCATTGGAGCCTGGCTCAAATGTCCTCTGGTAAACAGAACTGGCAAGTCCACCAGCACATCTTGCCTGAGAGACATTTCACAGACTTGTCTCCAGACAGCCGCGTCGAATTTCAGGTCTAGTTAATCCCCCCCTTTATCAGCGCAGGAATGTATTGCTTTTCACCAAACATAATCCTCTTTGCAATCATGTGTTCTGCCAAACTACAAACTTTCTGCTCCCATCCTTCTTTCCTGGGAGAGGATTTGAGGCAATAATCCAGGCCTACTGATTTATTTTTCTAATGAGCATGGGACAAATGAGCACAGCACTGCAGAACATGTGCACACATGAACCTTGAAGCGTTCCCTAGTTCTGACATGATTTTGAGGGATGCCCCGAGCTGAAGGGCTGAGGCTGGAAGCACTGACCTTCTCTCACACTGCTCACAGGCAGCCCATGACCTGATGTGGGCTGTCCGTATTTCCTGTGTTTACGTTCTACAGGGGCTGGAACTCATAACACCTGCCATGTTTTCCCACCATACAAATAAAACAGCAATCTGTGCAGCGCAACCTAAAGGAAAGGTACCTTGGGTGTCTCTGCACATTCAGATCTAAAAAGGCAGCCCTGAGCACATGTGACTTGCTGGGACCTGAGGATGCTGAGAGCTTCCCAAACCAGAGCAAGTCCTGTGTCTGGTTTGCACCACCCAAGGAGGAAAATATTTTTCCTGCCCTCATCCCTCAAAATGCTGAGAGGGTGGGAATGCTGGATCTGTGACCCACTCCTTCTTGTACTGCAGTACAAGCATGCCTTCCCACTAAGAGGTGTTAACCTCATCTCTCTGCCCCACTTCCAGCCCTTCCTGTGGGGAAAACGGGACTCAGTGGTGTGCACCCACAGAATCACAAGCCGCTCAGCAAGCAGCTCCTCCACTATACCAAGGGCATTCAAAGGCAATTTATAAAGTACGTGGCTTCATTCTTTATAAAGGAAGGAGTTTGCAGTGAGCTAGGGACCAGTCTCTTCTACCATGCCTACAGAGAGAGGACTAGAGGAAATGGCCTTTAGCTGAGATGGCAGATTCAGATTAGGTATTAGAATTTTTTTTCACTGTTAGAGTGGTCAGGCACCACTGGAATAGGCTGCCTAGAGACGTGATGGAGTCACCATCCCTGAAGGTGTTTAAGAGGCGCCTGGATCTGGCGCTGGGTCACATGGTTTAGAGGTTTAGGGGTTACAGTGGTGGTGCTGGGTTGATGGTTGGACTGAACTACCTTGGAGGTCCCTTCCACGATTCTGTGCTTCCTTCTGTTCCCTCCGCGCAGCAGGGCCGGGTAGGGCACACAACAGCCACATGCCCGAGCCCTCGGCCGGGCTGCGCGGGCGGCGAGACACGGAGAGCAGGAGATTAGCGAAGCACAAGCGCGACGCGCACAGAGGTGCAGGGGAGGGCCCATGGAGGAGGCGGGGCCGAGGAGGCTGCGCCGCCGGAGATAGGGCGAAAGGCCCTGACGCACCGGCACTGCAGTGGAGCCCGGCGCGGCGGCGGAGCGGCTGCGGGTGAGCGGGCGCGGGGCCGCGGCACGGGCGGGAGCGGAAGGCCGGGGTGCGGGAGGGAGGGACGGACGGACCGACGGACGGAAGGCGGGAGGGAGGCGG
>VZTX01019018.1:0-82375 GCA_013400915.1 Pardalotus punctatus
TTTAAACTGCTACTTGAGGAGGTTGGCTTCTGTTGTATTTTTCCTGCTTGGTTACTTTTATCTCCTTATTGACTGCTACTTTTCATATCCATGCTTGAAATTCAGCATTTCTTGTCTTGGGTTTTCTGTACTGGCATTATTGTGCCAAGCAAGATGCTGTAGAGACACTGTAAATTTAAGGCTGACCTGAGCTGGATGGGGACTGACAGACTAAATTTTGCTTCTTCTCTGTCATATTAGCAGGGTAGGGGGGAAACACATGTTTTTTAAAATATTCTGAAGCTGAGAAATCACACATTTGACAATTAAATGATTGTCCACCTTTGATACAGTGATCTGAATGAGCTTGGATTTCTTGTAAGGTTGTAGCATTCTGGCCAAGATTTCTGCTTGGGAAGACCAGATTTGGATGTATTAGCTAGTCAGCCTAATAACCCTGTACAGACTGTATTGATTTTCTAGGAGAGAGTTTATGAACTAAATAAACTTGGAGTTGGTGTCTTAATAAACTGCTTCTCGCAGTCTGTCACATTTCGTTACTTGGCTCTGCAGTTTAGGGGAAAAAAAGGCTAATTCTGTTACAGATTGTTCACAGCAGGGTCTCCAAATTAGCCCTTTGTTTTGTAATGCCACCTTGCTTGGGCTGGCTTTGAGCACATTTCTCAGTTTTACCCTAATGAGTTGCAACACTGATAATGTGGCTGATGATCTTTCATTGATTTCACTATCACTTGCTTGTCTGGTAATTGATCCGTTGCTGAGCCTCTAGTTAATTATATCGGCTTTGACATGGCCCGGTCCACTGGGAATTTCAAGTCTTGCAGAATAACAGTTTTAATAAAAGAGTCTATTACTGCAGGTGCTTGCTGCTGCATGCCAGTTGATTTTGTGTGTGTTTGTGTGCACGCGCGTGCGTGCGTGCGTGTGTACATGGATGTGTGTGTGCCGGTGGTTTTTTTATTCTCTGGGAGAGGAGAGGACTGCAGGACAGGAAGAAGAAGGCGGGGGGTGGGTAAGAGATGGAGATAAAGACTGTGAGCGAGAGCACACAAGAGATGCAGAACGGAGAGGAGGAAGCTTGCTATTGACAGTGTCCTTAAGCCTCCCACAAATAACAGCCATTAGTGGGAAGGTCAGGAGCTGAGCATGCAGCTTGACTGAGGCACTGAGTGCCACTTCAGAAATGAAGAGGCTGGCAAATTTTAGAGGGAGTTTGAGGGGCTAATAGCTAGCTGTAAAGGTACAGCCACTGTTGGTACAATTGACTCCTAAGTGTCATTTTCCCCTCCCCAGTAGAGAATATTTTTATTGACCACAAGTGGACTTAATATATTTTAAGGCAACAGTTCTTGGGGTTCTTCCTTGTTTCTTCTTGGATATTGAATTTGCTGCTTCTGAGACTTTTTTTTTTTTTTTTACTTAATGGTGCTGAACTGAAGGAAAGTTTAACAGAAAAGCTTTCAAGAGATGTAGGGTCTAGAGGGGAAGGCACATTTGTGTCAACATAGTGTACATCTTCTCATCTTTTCTCATTGCACACTAATGACACAGAGCTGCCACTGAAGCTCTCTTCTGTTTCTTTTGTTGTTTTAGAGAGTGAGGTTTATTGTTATTCCTGAGTTAAGAAAGAAGCAGTGAGTGGTACATTTGTCCTCCTAAATTTGTAGATTTTATTAGAAGATGAATGTTCCTTGTGTTGGAAAGGATACCTTTTTTTTTTTTTTTTTTAACTGGCCTTTTTTTTATGAGATTGCATGAATTTTGTTTTATTTATGAAGTTTTTTTGCAGAGTTATGATTTCTTGTCTGTATGTAAAGGATGAAGTGGGTAAGAGAATTTTTCAAATAAGATTAATTTAAAAAAGCCTTTGTAATTAAGTGCAGTATTGCAATAGTATTATTTAACTTGATATATAGTACTGAACCTTAAGTACAGGAGATCTCAAAGGAAAAAGACTGTTTCTTTTGCATTACTTTTTAGCTGTGTGGGACCGGTTTCTTTTCTGCTGTGGTTAATTTCTTTGTTCTTTACGATTTGAAAGGTGTATTGTATCTGCTTCAACCAGCTTCTTAAAACAAAACAAAACAAAACAAAAAACTACTTTTGATCTTTTGGGGGAGGGAAAGGAAGGGCTCGCTTTGTCATTTTTTTCCGTCCTTTCTTGCTCTCGATGCTGCTTAAGACTCTTAGCAGTGGGCAAGAAGAGAGAGGGGTGCAAGAGATGAAATGTGTGTGTGACTTTCTAGTTTTATTTCAAAAGAAGTTGGATCATGTCTTTTTTCCCCTCTTTGGTAAGAGTTTCTTTTGGGATAGAAGCTGACTTCCACAATTCTTTTCTGACTAATATTTAGAAAATAACCAGGCCAACTTTTATGTTTTAGTTCTAAGTTAATATTGACTGTATTTAATTGCTTGCTTCATTGCTTTTTAGTTTCTTTTTCTTTTCTCCTTTTTTTTTTTTTTTCCTTTTTTTAAAGCTTTGCTAATCCTGTGTGGTAGGCAAGTGTCAGATATAACATGCTGTACTTGACAGCATTGTTGAGAAAAAACAGAGAAAGACAGGGAAAGGGCCACAGCCTTTTCTTTCTCCCAATTCAGTCTGATCATTGTGCTACTTAGAGAGAATGTGTGTGTGTGTGTGTATCTGTGTATCTGTAGACTGAAGGGTTAGTGCAGGATGTCATTTGGTGCCTGACAGTGGAGCAGTGCAGTTGACTCTTTGCTCTGCTATCCAATGACATCCAGTGGCTGAGAGTTTGAAGCTGATGGTTGGGTCTCCTTAGTGCTGCATGCACACCTGACAGGCAGCTGTTAAACTGAGCAAAGGCGAGCTTGGGGAGTCGCAATCTATGCATAAATGATAGGGGTCTCTCTGCTGAAGGTGTGAAAGAGGCTCTGACCCTCTCCCCTGAATCCCCCCTTCCCAAATGAAATGCACAGTGCAGCTAGCTTCTTAACTACACTACACTCCTGCTACTGGCTGCCAAGAGGCTCAAAAAATCCACCTTCACTTTTCAGTCAGAAGAGGCAGAAGTGGATGTGAGAGACAGACACACACAGAGACACAGAGAGCGAAAGAGGGCAAGAGACTTGACTTTAAGAGACTCCTGCACTGACAACTCCATGCAGTTCGGAACAAGAACGGCAGCGACCGACTCTGGTTTCATGGGGACATGGCAGAACACTGACACTAACCTCTTATTCAGAATGTCCCAACAGGTACGTTACTTTCGTTTATTTTAAAACATAGAATTTTTGTGCTTTTTTCCCACTCCTTTTTATCTTTCTTTCCACGTTTCATTTTTGTTTCATTCATCACTACATAGTTAGCCTCTGAACTGTCATAACTATGTCATTGGAATGTGCATGGTTACTTCATTTCTTCCCTAAGGGCTCCTTTTTAAAAGAAGAAAAAATATTAAAGCTTTAAGTAAAAGCAGAGCATTTGTTTTAAAGTTTCCAAATGGAGCTTTGCTCCTAGTAAGATTGTTTTTTTTTCTTTGCTTTTGTTTTATTCCAGCCTTTTCCCCCTCGCTATCCCCCCATCCCATAAATGAAAGTATCTGCTATCCCAGCAAAACTCCTTTTTCTTCCTGAGTACATAAGCCCCCAAAATCAAACTGATACTAAATTTAGGGGGCCCCTCAGAACGGCATAATTGACTTCATGTGGCAGAACACAGTTTTATTCAGAGGAAAGGAGCGACGAGCCGTCCTGCTGGAGCTGCTGCCAGCACGGAGCTGAGGGTCGTTAGAGGAGACAGTTTCAGTCCTCGGGTCTCTCCTCTCCCGCTCCCTCTCCCCGCTTGCTCCCTCTCTCGCTCCCCCTCTCTCTGCGGAGCTGAGCCTTGGCGTCCTCCCCAGAGCTGCTCCTTCACCGGGGGCCGCGTTTAAGGCAGCTTGGTATGCCGGTTCTGACGGGAAGGCGAAAATGTTACTGCAAGGCCAGTTATAACTGATAATTAATCACAGGAGCCAGTGTCTCTGTACCATGCACTTGGTGATACGCGCCTGGTGTGTTACAGTAAATTTTGCACAATTGCTTGGCTCTTCTGGGTGGAGGGAAAGGGAAAATGGGGAAAAAAAATGAGAAAAAAAAAGAGAGAGGGGAGAAAAAAAAAGAAAAAAGAGAGGGAGAAACTTTCAGCTTGGATGGGGCTCAAGCAGGGGAGGGAAGTTCAACCTGGAGGTTTTTAACAGGGTGACTCCCTACCAGGGGATCTTTTGCCCTTCTGAAAACTAGTTTCCAATTATGGCCTGACACTAACAGATAATAATTGAAATATGGTGTTAGCCAGAAGAGGAGTTAGTAAATTTGTGTACTAATATTTGACTTTTATTTAATGTTGGACATAAGATGAATTAATTCATTTACCTGAGAGGTGTTGTACTGTAAGAAAAGAGAGGAAAAGTAAAAAGGTTTTTATAGTTTATAGGAACAAAGCATGCCTGAATACTGACCATAAAACAATAGTTTAATTAAAAAAACAACAACTTTAAAGCCAAGAAAAACTCCAAAGCAGATAGTTATTAACAAGTAGTGGTTGTCTGTGGGTAACCATTTAAGCAGTATACCTCAGGACAGGATGAAGGCATTTGAATAAGAAATATTTTGATATATCCTGTAGAGGGACCCTGATTACTGCTGATACAGTATGCTGGTATAGAATGTAATCAACGTAAGGCAAATAAGCAACTCTGTTCAATTTCCCATTCTTGAAAGTGAAAAAGTTCATTTCCTGGTAGAGATGCACATTCCAAAAACACTGCTTGGTACTAGGAAGTATGAATCTCTACCACACTGCTTACAAACATTATCAGCTCTATGCCTGTCTGTGATGCAAAACGTATTTGGTTACATTGATATTAGGCAATGGCATGGAAAGCAGTTATTCAAATTAACTGCTGTATTCTTTTAAAAGAAGTCAGATTAAATTTTAGGGGTGGAGGAAAGACAGGTTCTTCACATTTCAGCCACAAAAGAGTTAACATAACTAGATCCAGATAACAATCAATTGATAAATGACGATTGAACCACATAGATAGTACTAGATTGCCTGTTTAGTATTAGATATTTTTCAACAGATTTAGACTGTGTGGTCTCTGAAATAATTGAAAATGTTCAACACTGACAAAGAAAGGGAACAAAACTATATAGAAGAGCATCACAATGTGTAAGGGGGTCAAATAATTTGAGACAACTAGCTAATTAAACCAAATATTTATGCATGTAAGCTATGCTATTTGGTTGCTATTTTTCTTTTTAAATAATATTTTTAATGTACTAATTCTTGAATATTAACTGGATTTTGTACATTATTGGACATGAATGCTCACGTTGTACTCTGTATAGAAAGCGAGAAGTAATGTACTAAATGACTAAATGTGTGGTGGATGCTGCATCAGTGTGAATTGGCATACACACACAGTAGCCCTGTAAAGGTGGTAATGTTGAACAGATTTATTTCTTGAAAGTGTTCTTGACACGTTTGCATGCTTGTTAATCTCCTTGTCATATTTTGTTTGTTTGTTTATCATGTGCTAAACATATCCAGTGCAAATATGCTTTCATCATGCATTTAAGAGGAGGGTAAGTTATTTTGCTAATTGCATTTCTCTCCTCTTTAAGGATAACATTTTGCCTTATATTTCTGATTTGTTGGGGCTGTTATAACTTGCCAGCTTGCACATACAGTGTGCAAGTGTGGTTGCAAATTTGTGTTTAAGTGCCAGTGTTTTTTTGTAAATCACTAAAATTTTGAATATTGTTTTCTGTTATCTGTTTTTATTAATTTGTTAATTAATTATTTTCAATCCCTCCTCTGGAAATGTAAGTATTTTTACAATTTTTCCTATGCTTTAAGAAAAATTGTTTTCATGAGTACAAATAACATGAAATTATGAAATGTACATAAGTTGCAAGCAAAGTCTGGCATGGTTTGAAAGAACTGTTTAATGAAACTTTTCCAGCTATACATAGTAATGCTGGAGACATTTCTCTTTTAAATTTCTAAGTGTAGTGCTGCTTTTCCACATATTTTTTAGAAGCAAACAAACTCCGAGCCCCATCACTTTTTGTTGGAACTGTAACTTAATCTCAATCAGGTTTTTAGTGGAAAAATGTAAGCATAGCAAGAAGATTTATTTAGAACAAAACAAAATCTTTCAATCCCTCCCTCCTCTTACCTCTCAACTCACACTGCACTGCTATTTGCATAAGATAGGAATGAATAACTTTCCTCAGAATAAAAAGAAAATCAACTTCATTGTGATATGTGTCTTAGAAAAATTAAGATTGATTGGACAAGTTTGGGTTATTAAAAGTAAGTATGATGGTACTTATTTTTGGACTATTTTCTTTCAAAAATGGGAGCACAAAAAATGGTATCTCCACATTCCAGAACAAATTTAGATTTTGGTGGGGTGAGAGGGGAAGAGGAATACTATCCTAAATTACCTGTGAGAAGTTTATTACATGGCCACTTGACTGCATTGTTTTGCCTATGTACCTTTTGTCCATGTAAAAGTGTGTGATTTGTTTGAAAGGGGTCATCCCATTCTGTATACAGAAGAATGTCTGATAACCTCAAAGGGCGTAAATCTTAACTTTTAAAAAGGAGTGCTTCTTTGGGTCACTTTGATCAGTGACAGGTCGAGAATGAGCAGAAACCCTTGGCTTCTTTTCCATGCTCATCTCGTTAGGTCCAGGGCACGCACTGCCCATTCTAGTTCTGGCAAGGAGTTGTTAACAACAGAAAAGAAGGTCTGGATTTGATTGATTAAAAAAAAAAAAANAAATAAAAAAAAAAAAAAAAAAAAAAAGGCAGGCTTTTGTGATTGTCTGCTTTCATAAATGTTTTGTGCATTTGTCAGAATAAGAAATGTCATTTTTCTTCATCCAGTTACCTTAAGGGCTGTAATGTTCTAAAATACTTTAAAGTCATTACAGAAATGAGACCGTAAGAGAAATGGCTGTAACCCACAGTGACACAAAATGCCAGAGCCATCCAGCTTTTGTTGAGAAAGAAGTATGTTTAATCCATTTCAGATAAAAAGGTAATAGCCTTTCCAGAAGCTATTTTCAACATGAGAGTGAAAAAGCAGTATACAGAATTATAAATGGATCTGTGCATCATTATATAGTAATTTAGGATTCACTCAATGATGTAACAAAATTAACAACATAATTTCATTGTGTAACTGTATCTTATTAAAGAACAACTGTATGACATTCTCTTACAGTTGCTTTATTTAACTTCATGCAAATATTATTAGTAGTGACATTTCTCTATTGTACATTAGATTCTCTCATTAGCATGATGTGTTAGTTATCACCAGAGAAATCATTTCTAGATAGGTGAGCGAGAAGCCAAGAAAACGAAAAATTAAATCAATGATGTATATTAATATAGACGCATCTGTTCACAGGAGATATGGTACAGTAAATTCAACTTTTTTCCCTTGCATAAATGCATGCATTTTCCAAGGAAAACTAAATAATACTTATAATATATGGAGTATACACTAATATTGCTGGAAATGTTAAACTGCATACAACGTGCACTGCCTGTTTTGAGCTGTGCTTGTGTGGTTCCATCTGATAGTTCCTAGCATTGATGTAGACATAGGCACATAAACTGTTTATTGAACCTGTATTTAAAAATAGGAGAGTAGTGTAATGTCTAATGGATTGAAGGTGAAAGCTTTTTAAATGTTTCTGGGTTGCTGATCATAGAGGTTGTATGCAGTTTTAACATTTATTAAGTAATTAACTGTTTTACTGTAGCATAGAACTATATACATGTGAAAAGAGTACAAACTTAATTTGATAACATGATGTAGTACCATACATTGATTTACTATGAACATTTTGAAAGGAAGATTGACATTGGTAAAATACATGTTGTAGTTTAAGGTAGTTAACAATCACCTTTGTGAGTAAGCATCAGCAAACATAATAATCTTATCATTGTATATATTTTTATCACATCGTTTTAAAGATGAGCTGAGCCCAGGTGAGGTTTTCTCTTTTTTTTGTGTTGTTCATGATTAAGTTTGTGTGCTAGTATGAATTTAGAAGCTTTATCGGTTACATTGCCTTATTTCAGACACTTGCTTTAATTTTGTTGGGTATTTTGGTAAAGCGTGGTTTAAATTTGTACTTATCCTTTCATCAAATCAGAAATATTTGCCTAAAGAATTTTTTTGCTGCTTCCGATGTGCCTCAGAATAGAGGCACTGGGAAATACTGTACATGACAAAAATGCAGGATGTTTTGTGCCGCATTTACAACTAGACATACAAGTACATGCAATGATAATACATGGCTATGTGCATGATACATGATTAAAAGTAAAAAATGCCTCTCATAGCTTCTCTCACTGTGCTCAGTATTTAAAGGAGAACTAAAACATAGCAATTGTTTCCTATTCCTTTCTATTCATATTAATCTTGCACACATACACGTACAGTGTTTGAACATATTTGTGCCATTCTGTGTCTTTGTTGATGATGTGCTAACACTGTTAGAGCTTTGAGATATGTATGCACAAATCTGTAATATCTGCATGAATCATTGAAACATTAACTCACATGCTTAAATATATATTGTGCAATAAGTACTAGTGTTTAACATTTTAAAATACACAGTTTTATATTTTTTTATTTTTGTATTTTAGTAGTTACTTATTCATGTATAGTTTTGTGGGGATTTGATTAATGTAGTGATGGAACAGACTTGGTATAAAACAGCAGCAGAGTCTCCTGCTCTTATGTCAGGGTTAAGAGCCAAGGCAAATCTTCCCTAACTAATTAGATGCTGAGTAAGGCATCTTAGTGAAGTTGGGGCAAAAGTGAATGGGTCACAGCTGAGGCAAGATTGCAAGGACTGTAGTGATAGTGAAAGCATTCGCATTTGCCAGGTCATTGTGACACTGTGCTGATTGCAAAGGAACACCCTGTTCACTGATTCAGAACTGCCATCATAAAGTAGAATCAGAAACAAAAGCTTTAAAGAGCATTTACTTTTTACTAGAAATACTCAGAACATATGCTGTGTATAGCTTTCTTTGCTCAGTTATTTTTCTCAAACAATAGTGCTTGTGCTATTGTAAAAGGATTCGCCTTGTAGGCTAATGTTTCTTCAAAGTTTAGAAGAATTTCCAAACTTGGGGCTTCTAGTATACCCAGGAGGTGATGGATCATACTGGCTCAAGAAAGAGAAGGCTGAAACAGAGAACAGGGAGAAAGGGAGAATTCCATTGTTACTGTCTCCTTAATCATTTAGTTCAGAGAGAGAATCAGTAATGCAGCTTTTTTTCTATAATTCTGAGAGTGTAAAGACAAAATTTCAGCATCTAGATAAACTGTAATCAAAGGGTTTATTTTTTGCCCAGCTGACCTGTAGAAAGGAGTAAACTTAAAAAGCATTTTTATAAAATGAATTCCTCTGTATTTATGTACGGTTTTTCAATGAGGCAAAATGTGTTCTTTAGTTTAACATCAGTCTGTATAACAAATGTCCAAAAGAAGAGACTGTACATCAGCCAATGGACAGGCATCTGTTGCTTTACTGCTCACCCCACTCATTATTGTAATGCCCTAATGCCTCCTTTCCTTTATTGAAATACTTGACAACTGTTTTCTAAATTATTTTTCTCCACTGACAGAGAAAACAGTGCCACTTGTATGGCTGTGTCACACAACGTTTTGTCATAGAAAGGCCATGTCTTTCGGAAGGTGGGGGGGGTGAGCATCTCAGAATTGCTTTGATCAGTGTGAACTTGCCAACAGTGTACCATTGATGTTATTCTGACTCTCTCGGGAAGCCATTGCATCCCCATCCTCTACTGATGATGCGTATCTGTGCAGTTGTGCAAAGGAAAGGAGAGTGTCATCTGCCACTTAGAGAACATGGGAGTTGAGAAAAGAAAATGTCATGATTACGATCCTGCCATTCTCTCCCAAGCACCACACGGAAGGCAGCAATCTTCTCTTACAAAGTGAATAATAAGTGATACTTTAAGAAGCTTTATGGAAAGTGAGAAAATTTATTCTGGTCTTGTCATTGAAGTTGAAATGTACTGTCACTGGCAGGTAAACTTACTGTGATATTTGAGATGGTGTTTATCTGGAAATGGGCCACAACACAAATACACCAGTAGAGATCAGTGCAGAAGTCTGCCTACCTGTTGGGCTTTTGAATATGTCCCTTATAAAGGAAATGAGTGACATGGTAACTGCCTATTTTTTGTGACACCCACTGCAATCAATGTTCAAAACAAAGCTTTAATTGTTCTTCTTTTTCTCAGTAATTTTTAGCAACTCAGAACAGCAAGCACACCTAAAGAATACAATTTGTTTATTTGTGGTGTTTCTCTTTAAACTTTATTTCACCAGAATTCCAGGAAAAGAGATAGATTACCTGAATCTCTGCCTATGTATTTTCTCCATGTGTTCTTTGGTGTATTTCTTAAAGATTGGTAACTTTAAAATGCAATACTTCCAGCTTTGAGCAGTTTAGTTCTTTTCATCTGAACAATTCAACACTTGGTGTACTAGTAAGAGGAAAACAATATAGAGGATCACATCCTCACTGTGATTCAAGCATGTGTTTTCCATTCATGTCATTGGAGGCCCTGTCATGCATCAAGGACAACATAGTTTAGGTACAGAATCACAGATAGCAATGTACTAGCCTTCAGAGCGAACTGTAAGCAGGAGCTCAATTCTATAAGCCTTCTGTACATGTGTAACTTTTATGAAGCTAAACATGCAGGTATTTTGCAAGAAAGGATTCTGTGGTGGTAGGGAAAGTTGCTTTTGTGTATTTTAATATTTTCTATTACTTAGACACCATAGAGAGAAACATAATTTAAAAAAAATAAAAATAAGTTTTGCACTTTCTTAAGGAAATGTAAACCTGACTTCCTGGATTATTACAATCCTGGAATTAAACAAGGTTCTCTGTTGAAGGCTGGTCAGGTGTGAGCTTTTAGACATTATGGGCCTCTGTAGGACCTTATGTCTCCCTTACTGAAAGCTCAGTTTTTCATGGGCTATCTTGGCAGTTTCCAGTGCAAAATTATGGTTGCTTTCAGTTTGCCTCTGAACTTTTCAATTTTTTCAACCAAAAATCTCAGAATGAAATTTGGGCAGGATGATTCAACATGAAACAAATTGAAGTATTTTCAGGACTCCTTGCTTACTGGAATCGTCCAACTTTTCCAAAGAAAAGGTAGCAACATAATGGGATAAAAAGTTGTTTAATCAATAAAGTTGCCTTTTGAAAGGAATTATTCTTGTTAACGTAAAAATTTGGCTTCCCAAACTGTTCTATTATCTCTATTTTCTCATTAGAAATATATATGTGTAAAAACAAACCTGAAGATGTTATTGTCAGATCTTTTTATGCAGATTGATTTTCTTTTAGCATATTCATTGGCCTTTGCCTGCACAGAATACAAAACCTTGTGTACTGTACTGCAGTTTTATTGCTGCTTTCTGAGGGATGTCTTGTGAGATGTTACGGCTCCTGCAGAAGTACAATGGCAAAATGTCATTTTATGATAGATCATTATTGATACCCTTTTTTTATTTATGTCTTTCCTTATTTTCCTTTCCATACAGTTTTTATTTCTCTGTATATCTGAACATGTATTAAAAGAAAAACTCTTCTTGGTAGTAACTGAATAATTAAAGCAATCTTGATTGTAAGGGTCTGTAGGAAGACATAAGAGGCAGAGAAGAGAAGCATCACTTCCAAGGATGGCTTAATGTAAGTGCTGACATGGAGAGTTCAGTGGTTTTTATTTTAGTGTGTCTGTATGCAAAAAACATGCTAAAAATATGTGATCTCGTGGATTATCACATGGAAGGTGGTGAAAAGCATCACAGTTTGACCTCTGCTTTGTAAAATTTCATAAGCAAGGCATTGCTAATATTTAAAAAGAAACCCTCATTATATTTGTATTCCCATATATAAATTATGTTTATTTGACAAAGGAAATATCAAGAAAAACAGGGAAATTAAACTCATGGAATACTTGAATACTACTTTTTTCCACACAGACTTAGTAGACAAAAAGTAAATCAAATTGAACCAGTGAGTTGTTCAAAAGCAAATTAAGTTGTTCAAATTAAACCCACAAACCTATATCAGTGTGTTCAGACTTAGTTCTTAATTAAAAATGTGCCTTTTCTTTCTTGCAGGAATTCTCTAAAAAATTTTATGGCAATCTGTAAAGTGGAATTCATAGGAAAACAGTCTCCTCGGAAGTGGTAGCTGCAGTTTTTCTGAGTAGTGGACGTGTTTTCACACTTCGTATCGCAACTTTTAGTGGCTGTTTGTTCCCTGAACAGTTTACTTTTTAAAATACATAAATTTGATAAGAACATCTGAAATAGATGTCTTGGGGAAGAGGGAGGTAAAAACTAATGAAGAGTATGCAATGAAAAAAATAATTGCTTCCAGCTGGCTTTATATAATAAAACTACTATTAAAATAAGGAGTTCCATTAGCAAGGCTTTAATTATATATTTTCTTACATTTCTAAATAAACAGTATAGTCTTTAGAAAAATAACTCTTAAATGAGTAAAGTGGGACACCTCTTGCACTAGCCAGGGAAAAATATAAAGAAGTACCAACTCATCTACCCTGCCTTAATGCCCCACAGCAGTTGACATTGCTGGAATGCCTCCTGCAGCTGGTGGCATATGACTGTCATTTGCAGGCAGGATATACGGAGAGTTTACACAATGGAGGCATTCATGAAAGTGTTCCTCATCTGGGACTCCTGCAAGCTCTCATTTTATTGACCCTGTCAGAATTTAACTGGTAGGCTGTCAAATTATGTGTTGCTTTATCTAATATTAGTTTTTCTTTTAAATTAGAATGCGCAGAAGAAAGGGTTGTGGGAAGCAGGTATGAAAAGCAAAATCAACTTCTGGCTTACTGTTTCTAAACCAGGAAAAATATAACAACTGTATTAAAACTTTATAATTTGTTCTGCACATTGTAGGGATTCTGTGTCTTGTTCATGATTAAATAATGTTGCTTATTTATAGATTTTTTCAGTGTTTAGAGTAGAGTGGGGGTGTTTTTACCATTCAAAGCCTTAAACAGTAATCTGTTTTCTGAATTACAGTGTTCCTCAAGTGTAACTCAAACATTGGTGTGGAAACAGTTTTATGAAACAGCTCGCTCTAATTGCTGGTGTTTCAAAGATAGAAGGAAAAGTGCTCATTTTACAAACTTCCCCAAAAAGAGATTTATTCATATCCTTTGGTATTTTCATGCAAGATGACATAAAGAAATGCTCAGCAAGAACTGCCCATTAGCAGTTTTGATTATGTTCTGCAAACAAGGTAATAATCTGAAAGGTGATTGATGATTTTAAATATGTTATTTATATCACAGACTGACTTCTTATTAATTCAGTGGTGTGAGGCATGACCTCTCCAAAGCCATAATTTGCATAAAAAAAATAGAATGTATGCACAGCTTCATTGATATCTGGGAGAGAACTAGTTACAGCAGCAGACAGCACACCAAAATATTGGCTTCATGCAGATGGAGCATACTGCAAAGGAAGTACCTTACACAGTGAGTTACTCATTTTAATACATCCTCCTATCCACTAGTCCATTGTTAATGCAATGTTGACGTTCAGTTCAGGGTGGAGAGGGTAAGAGAGAGAAAGGGAATGAGAGTGAATGATCAGATTAAAGGAAAATGATTTTAACCTGGGGTCTCTCAATCACTTCCTTTCTGCTAGAAAAAAAACATTCAACTCACCCTATATGTTTTTGTTCATGTATAGAAATCAAGTATGTCATCTGTCTGTCTACATGGGATCTTATTATCATATATTTTACTTACTACATTTTTTTATAATTGTTCTACTCTTAAAAGAAATGTTGGATTTCTACTGTAGTAGTGGTAGCTGAATAGTAAACACTGTTTTGAATTATAAAATGTGTATGAATGGCTGTGTTTGTATAATATTCGGTTTATTCCTACTTTGAGTTCCTTCTCCTAGAAAACAAAATAATCACAAAAGACAAAATTATCTATATTCTATTATTATAGAATGTTATTATACTATTTCAAAAGACCTCCTAAAATATTGCTCTGGAATCTACTGAGATGTTGATTTTTCTCTGCAGGGATAAATAAGAAAGACAACTGAAACATTTAAATTTAGTTGAAAATGTGGGGGACTTTTGACCTTTTGATACAGCATTCTGAAGACATTGTCTCCCCCTGAATAAAAAAAATAAAAAATTGGTTGCATAATCTGCAATATTAAATTAGTATTTATCAATACAGATTTATTTACAAGAACTTGACAAATGTATAATCTCTCTCATAAGTGAATTTTCATTAGAAGAAAAATACTTCTTCTTCAGTTTTGGCATAGCAATTATTGTAAAGTGGTATTTTGGTTTTTCTTTTCATTAAAAATTGAGGAAAAAAAGGAAGTTGGTACTACTGGAGTAATTTTTTTGTTAATGAGGGTAGTTTCATTAGTGACTTCTCAGTCTGATTGTCTAAGGAGTGATGTAAAAGCTGGGGTTTAGAACATAAACAAGAACATAGAAAATGTTCAGACAATAATAAATATAGTTAGTAATTTTTCTACATCATCTGACTTACCTGAAAATTTATTTTAAATAATTTTTATCTGTTTCCTTGTGGTGAAAGCTTCATTGACTTAGGCAGCCTGTCAGTACTCTATTACAGGTGAAACCCCCACGTCTCAACCCTTCTCCTTATACAAAAGTTTTCTGTGGAAAATCAATACTTTACAACACTAGAAAATTATAATTTTAAGTGCATAGTCCTTTTCTCATTGAAATCAATAAAAGTATAGTCTATAATAACAGAATTGGTATGAGGGCTTTTCCTACAGTCTTTCCTCAGGAAGATGTAGTTCGTGTTTCGCTTCTGTGATGCAGCATATTAAATATTAAATGAAGAAATAATTTTAGAAGTAAAATTTGGAAAACAGATTAGAGCATTGTTCTCTAGTTTCAAATAATTTAGTATTTGTAAAATCATGACCTTTAAAGTCTAGAATCTTCAAAATTTTAATTATACACTTAATGAGAAATTGTGTGGTATATGCTAGCCGTGTAAAAAAATAATCCTCTGATAACTCAGGGCTCAATAACTGATAATTAAGGCATTTTTAAACTTTAAAATGCAATTTTAGTTTTGCATAAAAATGTGTATTTTCTTAATCTATTTTTAATTTATGAAATATTTCAGGAGATGTTGAAAGAAAATTATTTAACTTATAGCTTAGACAGCAATGGTGTTTAAAAAGTAAAACATCACAAATCCTCACAACAAAACCAACACAAATTTAAACATCTTTAGCTGGTATTTATGTATCTTTTGTGTGAAGGTGCTTAGACATTAAATTATGTCCTTCTCCACATGCTTATTTTGCTTTTTTTTTAATGGTGAGGAGTTAAAAGTCAGGTTTGAAAATGTTAAAGCAATTCCATCCATAAGCAGTTTTATAAAGAGGAAGCTGAAATTTGCTTTTCTACAAACAGCTCTATATAAATCATGTTTGCTATGAATTTTAAATTTGTATTTTTAAAGGGGTATTTTAATGATACCAAACAGAAATAAAAATTTTCTACCATATAAAGTTTGTGAAAAACCTAAACATGTAAATGCATAAAATAATGCTGTATAACAGGAGAGTGATTTTAAATGACTGGGTTTTTTTCCTGAGCTTGTCCTATCTATACCACATCCCTAACCCTTCCAAAATTCAGCAGTGGTCAGGTGTGGCATTTTGTTTCTATCCACTGACTCGCATATTCATGTTTATACACCTACAAACTGTAAAAAGAAAACTGACTAAATGTGGCTTCAGGGAAAAGAAAGGAGTGGTGGGCGCAGATACCAGCTGGAGCTTGATGCATGTGTTCTCTTCTGTGGCACTGTTTTGTTGTTGATGTGGGAATGTAGCTAAACAGTGGCTACAGATGCTCCACTAAATAAGGATCCACATAAATTCCAGCTGTGAACTTGTGATTCATCCTTCCCTGCACAAAAGATATGTTTCCATATGTCCCATTATGTTCCATATTTGATTTTTATCACACACTGTGTGGCAGTCTCAATCTCATCTACATGCTTTTTGTGAATTTTGTGACCCTTTCTTTCTTTCTCATTTGAATCAGTTATAGCACACTGTAGCCTCCATGAAAAAAATCCATGTTACAGTCATACAGTATCCTTGTAAATAATTTTTTAATGAATGAAGTACATAAATAATGTATCTATGTAACCACCATATCTCTGAGACTGGACATACATAAAAAAATTGTATTAGTCCATTTGGAAAATATTTCTCTAGAAGCCAACATTGGAGTCCTTAAAATGATCCAAGTCCTAAATAATTTCATCTTAAAAATTACCTGTATCTTACTTTACCTACTGTAAAAGCATTTTTCTGATATTATCTGTAATCATGCAGGTAACTAATGTACATAGCCTCTCTTTATTTTAAGCATGTAATTGATTCATAAGGAATCACATTTTGAATTATGAATAATATCAATAGTTAACCATTTATGCTCTCTGAGACTCATTGAAAAGAACTGAAAAACCATCACAGGATCCTAGGTACCAAATAAAATACATTAATTCGTTATGCTTTTTAAAATATTGCTCTTATTCATTATATTCTTTTGATTGGTATTCAGGATATTTCTTCTTCTTCTGCTACAATTTTGTAGGTATGGAAATTGGCATCTAGAAATTTAGGAACCCATTGCTCCAAGACCATACAAACTCCTATAGTTTAAAATACTAAAAAAGAAGTAAGGATTTGAAAATGCTAGCTGAATGGCAGTATGGGCTTTTGAGTCAGCTTATTGTAATACAGGTAGGAGAAACATGGTCCCAGGATTCTGATTGGACTGAAATATGGCTGCTGGTCACCTCTGTAAAAAAACAGTGCTGAGAGAGCTTTGCACTGAGTTTTACTTATGATAGTTATTGACTACTGTAAAACCACTCAAAATGTGAGGCAAAAATCAGCATTATTTGCTAGATAGCTGTGGTCTAGAAAGTCACTGTCTTTGTAAAGGTAAAACCTCACTGGTTGCCATCATTATTTAATTATATTTAATTACATTATTTATTGTTAAAGTACTAAATTTGTCATTGGTTTTTGCAATTTATTGAAGCCAATGCTTCTAGCTCTAGCAAAATTTTACCATGACATATGGATGATACACTTGTAGTCTTCAGAAGTGAAGTTACTGTGTAGATGTTACAGCAGTGCTGTAATTTCCATACAGTCAATTACAGTATACTCACCTACATAGGTAGTTGTAATTTTGTTGACTGAATAAAAGTGTTATGAGGGTAAAATTTTCTAAAACAAGGTATATCAAAGGAGAGTGATATATCAAAGGAATTGGTATCTGCTATAAAGAACCATCATTTAGCTCTGTGCAGAATTTGATGTACAATGCTTTTTTGTCTATTGTGTTCAAGGAAAGATAAGTTCTGTTCATAACTGAAAATGTCCAGGCAAGTCAGGTATCAGCATTATATCACCATTTTGAAAGGAATGGATAGGTAATTAGTTTGTGTTTTAAATTGAATGTGATTGTGTTATAGATTTTTATAGGAACAAAAGGGAGAGTATCCAGTTAAAATGATGAGTAAGTGGGGTCTGTTCTCGGCAATGCCTGAGGTACCACTGAGTTGAACCACTGGTCACTATCAAATTCCAATCAAAATGCAGATAAGTTTGGCATAAACATAATAAAGTGTTGCTGTGTTTCCAGAACTGTAAAGAAGACTTTCACTGGAGAAGGGGCTGGAGACTATCAGTTTATTTTACAGTTACGTTAGGAATTTCAAATCAAGTGAGTGGTGCTGCTTGTAATGAAGCATCTGCAAAGTGTGTTGTGTGACGTTGATACTCTGTGTTCAAGAAGTTCAATGTCAACACAGCTGTGACTTACCACTTTTAGCAACCTTCTCAACTGGGAATTAGATAAAATACTTTTAATTTGGGCATAAGGTTGGGTGAGAGTACTGGGATGGGAGTATAATTTCAGATGCTATTAATTTTCATAAAATAACATTTCTGTGCTTTGTCTTGCCAGATACTCTACAATGCTTTTCCTCATTTCACGTGCCAGGCTGTTTTTATATTATCATTTCCTTCTCGGCTGTGTTTATCTTTTCTGAAAATGGTGAATGTAAGCTATTACTGACTGGGTGGGTGGCACACATTTTCACAGTAACTTTTAAAACACAAAGCAAGCATTTTATTTGGGTTTTAAAAACCACTGAGAGAACTTAATGCAGCTGCTTTCATGGCATCAAAGTGAAACATGTAAAAATCTCACTTTCTATTCTAAATAACCTTAGGGCTGTTGAGTCAGATATTTCTGGGTTGACGTGTTTTGCACAGGAGTGACAGTGGCATTGAGTATATATAGTAAATCTTAGTGTTCCACTGAATCTCTTCACTCTTTCATGAGCTTCACAGGGTACTCATCCTTAACAAAATGTCAAGTTAAAACATGTCACTTTGCCGTAGTTGAAATTACTTACTTGTTTTTAATCAAAAAGCAACTCTTAATGGGCTGTTTTACTGTAGGCAGTAAGGAAAGGAGCTTTCCTGTTTAGCAGCAAGTAGTTCCTCTGACCCGTTATTTGCTGTCATTTCTACTTCTCATCCAGCGATGTGAAGGGGGTTATAGGATTAAAATCTGAGCATGCTGAATCAGGGTGCTGGTGCTGCATATCCTACACCAAGTAGAGTTAATATTTTTAGGGAAAGCTCAGGCTTTTTTAGTGCATGTCTTTCTATTCCATTTAAGAATTGTCACTTTCCTGGGCACTTTACTGTACCTGTGATATCTGTCAACAGCAGAGATGATACTGCTGATAGTAAAGATGATTTGTGGTACAGTGCTTCTTTGATTTTAGTTTTCCCAGGCTCAGGATGAATTTAAGATGAGAGGTGCCATATATTCAACATAATCCTTGGATCCTGTCCTGTGAAGTAGAAGGCTTTCTTAACCTGCGGCAGTCAGATGCTCGAGCTTGTACAAGTTCAGTGAATTTAGTTAATATTCTTTCTAAGACTGAAATGGCTCTTCAGTTTCTAGGCTAGCTAATAATCCTCCTCTTAACTATGCTGTACATATCGCAGATGGTGCTTGACAGACTAGTCAGTGTCTCAAAGGTCACCACAACACTATTAGCTAGATCACTGTGCCCTTTGTTTCTTGAGGATGCTTCTGCTACAGTACTTGTTACTTGAAAAAATTATAGCAGTAAACTTTGGGGTTTGTTCTAAAAGAAAACCTTAACCACTTCTCTCCTCACCAACAAGTGCTTCAAATGTGGAGTTGTTTGTTGTCAGTGAAGTGCTCTGAAGTTTAGCATTCTGCTGATACAGGTATGATCGGTGGTCTAATTCAGTTCTTTGGGGTTCTTTCGTGTGAAGATGCAGCACCGAGAATGACTGATATTTTAATTTTTTGTTATAGTTGCCTTTTAGAGGTTTAATTGTGTTTTGAGGGCTTATTTCTGCACCTGACAAAGAGGTACATTTAAAGCCTTCTAGAAATTCTGGTGTCCAAAGCCATATGGCTCCTTCTGTGTAGTTTGAAAACACTGAAATGACTAAAGCGTGTTTTAAAAACAAATAAGTAAAAGTGAGGCTTTAAACATAATTTTTGTTGCTTTATTGAAATATTTAAAATCATAGCCATAAAAATTGGCACACTTTTGTCATAGGTGCAGAAACATAGAGTAAAAAATCTCATTTCTGTTTTGGCTAATGCATGTTTATGAATGTATTTTACAGCAAAAATATGTATATCTTCTGCCTTGTAATTAAAAATCTGCACATGTGTGTTGTATTACTGACGTAATATAACTTTACAAGGCCAGGCTCAGATTTGGAGAGATAAGTTGTAGATTGCAAAGCTTTTTTTTTTTTTTTAAAATCTGAAACAAAGACTCCTTCTGAGGCAAGTTCATCTGTACTGTTAATATAAATCCTACAATTTTTTGCTTAAACTGATTGTGCAGTGTCAGACTTTATTTTGAAGTTCATTCACAGTATATAACACACACATTACTTTTTCTGTTGCATTTAAAAAGTCAAGTGAAGGTATGGTCACATAGAATTGTCTCCTTGAAATATTTTGCAGTCATTTGTGCATTTTCAGTAATAGATGTTCAGGTATGTATATACTTTTTTTTTTTTTGGTGGCCAATTTAATTTAAGTATTTAGAATGTCTTGTTCACTTAGTCTCCTTTTTTCCTAATTTATTATTTTTGATACCAGCTTAAAATCCATTTTTTATACATTGTTTTAATTTATTTTATTTTTATGCTAGCAGTAGGTAGAAATTGCATTCTCCTCTCAGTCAACAAATACTCAGGAAAGACTTGAGCTCTTTATGGGCTTTCCATTGGTTTTCAAACAGGTAAAGCATTATTAGAATTTAACATTATATTGCAAAGTGAGCAGTACCATCCTAGATGAAAGAAATATCCTGTATACTAAAAATAAACTGAATACAAAGGATGTAATTTCCAAACAGACACACGAATGTTCTTTAGTAGTACATGATCTTTGTCATACAGGGAAGCATGTTGTAGAAATAATTTTTTTATTTACATTAAATATACATGAAAAAAAATTGCAAATTCATTTAGGTAGCAACTCTGTAAATATTTTTAAACTACTTTTCCAGTGTAGGAAATTTCCATTTTAATTAGATTGCTACAGGTTAATAGAGGGATGGGAGAGATGTTGGAAGTTAATTTGTATCCAGGCAAACTCAGCTAATTTCTTATATCTTTATATTGCTGCATCTCCTTTTCCATCCTGTTACTTCTAAATTTCAAGGTTCCAGGAACATCAAGAAAATACTTAATATTTCAAAATACTCAGTCTTCACACAACTATTTGAATTGGCATTTCTTAGTGTCCTTGTCCCCACCCCCCGCCACACAGCTGTCACTAACAGAGGAAAAAGACTGGGGGGAGGGAATGAGGGAGCCCTGCTAAAATCGTGTCACGTAGCACTAATTCATCTGCTCTCATTAGAGTGAGCGAGGGACAGCAGTGATGGCCAAGAGCTGCACTCCACACATGACACACGAACAGTTTGGGGAATAGAAAATTGCTTTCTCAGGAAGCCCAGCCAATTAAGGACTTGACCATATTGAATGTCAAGTGTTAATTTAGGTTTTTCTTCATTTTCCCAGTAGTAATGCGGGTCCTGTGATGAGCAAATACATGTCAAGTAAAAGTTGATTGCATGAAGGACCTGGGTATTATATGTCACTGACAAGTCACAAATGTACTCTAGTCTTTTAACCCCTTAGGTGAGTCCAGAAAGGAGGGGAGGGGAGTAGCAGAGGGGTATTAAATGGATATAATGATAAGAATAGATAGCTTATATTAGGGAGAAGTGTGGATGGGACAGACAAGATTAGAAATTTGTGTGAGATTCTAGAATGGAGACTTTCTGCAATCAGTGCACATATTTGGTACCTTTCTGGGCTATAATTAATAAACAGACCTAAAGACCCCCTCAGGATTCTTTAGGGTTTTAAACAAGCCTATGAAGCATGCATGTTATATTCTTCATAAGGTTTCATGCAAAGAGAAGGAAAAGAGGTGCACAGTGCCAAAAATATGAAGTGCTCCTGAAGGGGTTTCTGTTTTGAAAGAAAATAATTTTTCATTCTTCATGGAAAAGAAAATACGTATTTTCATGGTCTTTGTTTTTAAAAAAATAACTGGAAATAAAAAACAAAGCCCCCATGTGAGAGAATGAAATTATGAAACATTTTCCTGTTAAAACCAGATTTATTTTCCAGCTTGTGTGTTTCTCCAGGTTAATTTCACAACCATCAGAAAGCCCCTGAAAGGCCACCTGCCCTCATCTTATGTGGTACCTGCCGCTACTAGGGGAGCAGAGAATGGCAAAGGCAGTACTGAAGTCCATTTAGGTGAAGCAGCATTTCCTTTTACTAGATGTGGATACTTACGTATCATCTATAGCATCTAATTTCCATTCATCAGCATATTATTTACATATGAATGTTCTGAAAATAAGAGAGTGTCTGTTTCTATTGCAATTGTATAATTGACAAAAAAAAATTTCCTACAACAATATAGGTGTCGTGTAGTACAAATACAAAGAATTATAAATTGTGAGCACCTAGAAAGTTGTCTGTGCCTATTTAATTTAATCTGAAATGGTAAAAGCCACTTATGCTTTCCAGGAATTTTTAGAAATTATTTTCTCTTCCTGAATTTTGTTTTGTTCGTTAGTATCTAACCCACAGATGGGTTACTATTTGAAGCTGGTCAGAAAGCACTGTATCTTTGCATTAAATATTACTGAACTGATCCTAATTACTACACGTTATCCCTATTGCTCCTTTGGATTTTGCTTCTCTACATTATGATAAAGATATTTAGGTGGCAATGTGCACTGCCACTATCCATGACGTATATGTTCAACAGATATAAACCAGACCTCATTCTCATGCAGGTAGCTTGACACTTTAAATTAATGCAAAGTTAACCAACAAATATATAGCCAAAAAATAAACAAGTTGTGAAACAGACATCTTCTCCAAACAAAAGCAATTTAGGTTTGATCTGTGTTTTCTGGACTGACATTCACTTCTCTATGAATATGAAATGGTGCTGTCCATGTAATTGAAACAAACACACCTTTTGTTAAGAAACAATTTCAAGAATCTGACCTCAAACAATCAGTCATACTTTTCTTGTGACAGTTCCACTTCCACTTTGCATAGAAACTCCTTATACATACATGCCATCTCAAAATAAACCCAACTTACTTCTCCCTCCCCAGCCTCCTCTCCTTTGTATTTCAGTAAGTAGCATCTGTAGATCTCAGCTGGCATTTAGAACAGCATTTTAATCGTAGCAGCTTCTCTTCTGCTAGGCGTGCAGAGGGATTTTGCCAAGTTTCCTTAAACTAAATTCCAATGATGGCATCTCAGGTTGCTGATTCAAGGTTTTGCTGCTCTGTGGTGTCACTTTTGACGGATGGTACCTAATGCAATCAGCCACCACTAAGGCAAGGCCTTCGTTTGACCAAAGGGTCCAAATGAAAAAAAAAAGAGAAAAGGAAAAAAACCCCGCCAGCCATCCACCCAACAACAAAATAGGGCAGACTGTTTCTGAATCACTATTTCCCAATGCTTTAGCAGAAGATGCCTCCCTTTGCGCATGTTTTTGATAAATTTAAGAAGTCAAATCACTGACACAGATGGATAATCCAAGTGTATAGGGTGAAGAGTTATAAATTAACACATTATTCCCTCTTAATGTGAAATACTTGAGAATGCATTTTCTCGGTCCCCTGACATCTACCCAGTGAGGGCTCGCATTGTACTTTTCAAGTGGCATTGATTTGTTAAAGCGCTGAATTAGCATCTCAGGCCAGCTGCCTGTTCCACTGTTGTGTTGTTGGGTTCGTTCTCTTTCTCTCTGCCTTGCTTCCCGCTGCCTTGGCCACACACAGGGCTTCAGCCTGCTTACCCCAGCTTTTCCCCTCTGTTATTTTAGCTAATCCACACTCACCAAATGTGCCTTGCCGTGCTGAGTAAATTAACATATTTCTCATTGCATAAAGCTGATAATATGCACGTGTGTATATTCATGTGCGTGCGTGTGTAATATTTTTGGTTGGACTGGGGAAGGAATAAGCAGGGAGCAGAGGGGAGAAGGCTGCAAGGATGAATGGATGCATTTACCAGCCTCATTCTCTATTGAAGTTACATATTGTTCTCTTATTTAATTTGTGTTGTGACGACGTCTTCTGTATAGCAGCTGAGTCAAAGGGAAAAGAGAGAAGTAATATATGTCAAGTCAAAAAAGCTATTGAAATGCAATATTAAACTTCATACCTTAAGTCTGAATTTAAGTCTCTGTTACTTTGTTTAGTTGATCATTAATGAATGCCTCCTTGGATCTAAAGGTAGTTTGTGCTTACATGTTTGTATTGAAATACGTTATTTCTAACTGTGGGGTTTTTATTCTGACTGCAGTTATCTGATTTAAAGACTTTCTTATTCCCACCCTTTCTTTCCTCTCTCAGCCTGTCCCTATTGCTGCTGCCTTCCTATTCACTTTAATATTTTGAGTGCAACTTCCCCTTTTATATTTCTCATGGTGACGCCTGATTTGTAGCTTTGACATAATTGACTAAATTACACTAGCAATATGTATATTGCAGTAATGAAGATTATGTACATGAAATTAATATTATATTCCATTTAAGATGGCTAATAAAATGCTCATATTTTTATCTGTGGTTCCTTGGCATGACACATGAATGAGACTTCTAAAGTTGAGTAGTGAAATGACATTCTTGCAATACTGCCCATTCGTTATTCCTGCACTGTTTTGATTATTCTTTCCTTCGCATTGTTTCCTGTGAGAATTTAAGGTAATTTCCTTCTGAAAATGGAAATTTCAGGAATAATCAACAGAAATTTTCCTTTCTGTGTTTTGTAGCATGAAAAATTTTGTTGTGTGGGACACAGTGCTTCTGGGAAGCCTTTTCTTCTTGCAGTTGAATAAACTGATACATTTTTGTAGACATTGGAAACAGAATGCGAGCTGGGTTTGAAATCTCAGATAAACTGTGTAAGATCCATATGGGTCACCTAATTTGTTGGTATCTACTAGCATAATCTTCTAATGATTGCGTAATGTTTATACTAATTAGGAGCCAAGTTTTGTAACTCTTAGTTGCCATGAACACAATGAGACATTTCAACTGCATGAAAGGGTGGATTAGGTTTGCTGCCTATTTAGATTTTATCTTTTCAAAGGTTATGCATTGATTGGGCTTCCAAGCCAGTCAAACCAGAGTATTTGCTATTTGTGAAATGTGTATCAGTTTTCAAATATAAAGTAAAAAGTGTTCTTTGCCTTGAGATGCTTACATTCAAAACCTAAACTCAACAAAAAAAGATTAACATAATGCCGTCTGAGTACTCATTCCCAATTCCATAGAGTTATTTTCTGGTGGATAATGGTATTAGGTTTATGGCTTCATAGAGGTGAGGGGATTAAACAACTATTGTCTTTTAACTGTGCTGTCAAATGTGAACTGAAACCACCAATAGGAGTTGTAATAGAAGACCCTGGGTCATCGTATGTTTTCTCAATAGCATGTTATTACTTTCTTCAGTGTAAAGTACAGTGCCGGCATTGCCCCATAACTTCGTGCAAGGTGCAGAGTACAAACCAAGTGTGCCCTGCTGTAGTAACATTACGTAAACGTGAGATGCTGTGCTGAAGTACATCTGATTCATGGTGTGTGCAGATAGATCTATTTCTAATTTTTTAGGCCAAGAGGGTCTCTGCACCATTGGAGACTGGTTTAATTGTGCAAGTGGTATACTCAGTTTAGGGTCCACCAAAATTAATGTGGTGTAAGTGCTCTCAGAGTACCTAGTGTCTGCTAAGGCATAATTCATGGTGGTTTTGGCAGAAGCTTCTGGACCCTGTTTGAAGAAAAGGTGAAATAAGAATAAGAATCTGATCTAATGAAGAAGTGACCAGCTAGAAATAAAGCTACTCACAATACTGACACCAAAAGTTGAAAGAGATCAGTCTCCTTCATTGTCCCAAATTCAGTTCAAATCTGTAATATCTGTTCTTTCATATCTGGAATGTCATATTTCATATCATGGATTATATTAAAGCTGCTAGGACTACACATGCCATCTTGCTACAGAAAAAAGGTAAGATATTTAGCCTTTGTAGCAGCCACAGATTTTAAACAGGCTCTATTTTGCGGCTGTGGAGCAGTGTCGTGATTGCAATTTCCTATCTTCACTTAGGATTATTCCTTGCACTGGTTGAATTGAAACTTTGGTTGGTGCTGTGCTGATGCCTTCTGTTGTCATCTAAGAAATCAACACAGTCTTGTCAGACTTGAAATTTAATGGACACCCAATAAAAGAAACATAAAATGTGAAGAGTAGACTACAACTGTAGATAATCTGACTATAAAGAAGGCCAGAGTGGTCATTCTATATAATTTAAAAAATAATAAAAAAAAAAATTAAAATTGCAGTTTAAAACAATGACTGTTATTCAGTCATTGGTTTTATGAGAGACACATTAGAAACTGGACTTACACAGAATGAGTAAGAGACATGCATTTTACTGGAGGTTCACATCTATCTATCTTTCCATCTACATATGTTCCACATGTGTGGGAGTAAATTATCAACACCATGAACCTCTTCTGCTCCATTTTCAAATTGTCTGAAAGCACTTTAAGGAGAAAAAAACCATGTTACATAAACCTGTGTCAAAGTATTTTATTTCTTGTGGAAACTGGCACCCAAATAGAGAATTAAGTTACTTTCTTGAGTACTGTGGCAAAGCAGAAAGTGAATTTCTACATGGCACACCTGCTTGCAAGCAAAGGGACTGATTTGTCTTTGTAGAGAATTTAGTATGAGGTATTGCTAGTGCTCCACTATTAAATTCTTCTGTTATTTGATATATTTGTGCATAGTTTTTTGCCAAAGATGCCAGGATCACTATGAGTTCCCAGTAAGAGGAACAGTTCATAACTATGCCAAATAAGAAAAAATTATGAATGACAGGTTACACTGCAGTTCTTTTGTTACAGTGTTCTCTACATTTTAGTCATTGCACTACACAAACCTCTTTTGAGTAACAATGATTCTGCACCTGCCTTTTGAAATTAATGTCAGTAGTGTCAGGCCATGATCTGGTTCCACAGCCCTTAGCGATTTGAAATAGATGCAGGCATGCATATTGACTAAGCTTTTTACACTGACACCCTGCTTCAGTGTCATGATGAAAGGACTTCATATGATGCGCTTAATTTTCTGAACACACTGTGTGAATCTCTGTGTGGGAGTAAAAGGGTAGTTGATGGAAATAGCAGAGTTCATGCAAGCAGTCTTTCTGTGCCCACTTTCCCTACCCACTGCAGGCAGCCATTTGCTAGCATGTCAAGTAAAGGCGAGTTTCTTCCAGAATTATGCATTTGTATGAAGGTATGAAGACACATTTCTACTAATTTTGCCTGGGAAGAAGTCTGTATTCAGCCCCTTGGGAAGGTTTCCATGCCGATGGTGATGTGGGAGCCCCTAGAGCCAGGCCCTGGCAACCAAGTAAGCTGCTCCTTCCAGGTCCTTGGAGGAGCAGAAGAGTTGTACTAGTTGATACCTCTGCATCCAAGCCCTATGAACTCAGTAGAAGACTGTCATTTCAGATGTTTCTCCAGAGATACAGGAACCTGAACAAGCAGCCAGAAAACTTTTAACCGAAGATGTGAATTCATTCATTTGTTGCCTTTTCAGGACTCTGCAGCTGTCTCCTCTGGCACTAGCGCCTGCACTGATTCCAAATCCTAAATAGCAAAAGATTCTTATTGTTGTGGAGGCGGAGTCAGACAGACACCCAGATGTTAATTCTCTTGCAACTTCCACAGCATTTTTGTTGGTGCTAAATGTCCGTCCTCCATCAAGGAATTAATGTGATTTATATTTCTCAGAGATACTACCTTGGCTTTTCAGTTCCAAGGAGTCCAGTCTGTTTTTTCAGACCACTATCTTACTTTCTCTGGTTTTGTGCCAAACTCCCAATACTCCAGGCATCCTCCCTCAGAAAAATGGTTGATTTTTTTTTTTTCCCCCTTATAACTCTGCTTCCCCACATGTTCTGTGTGGGCAATATTCTGATGGACAGGGTTGATTTTCTAATATTCTAATATCTCTTTCCTACCCTGTCAGCAGATTTAAGGTTAGTGGAGTACAGATATTTCTAGACATTTAGTACCTGCTTACTACCTTAATCCATTCTGTCATCCAAGGATTCACTGATTAACCTAAAGAAATATAGTTTATAACATGCAAGGCCTCTGTTCCTGATGGGAACTTAATATGTCAGGATTGCAGAGTATTTTCTTTCTCATTGGAAGGGATTGAGGATTGTTTGGAACAGCTTGAACCAAGCTTTTTGTGATACATTTAGGAAATGGTAAGATTCTTGGTATCCTGGGGAAGTGTGTACACAATGGATACCATTGATAATCTTTCTACAGAGAGGAACTTCAGCAGAGATCTTTCATTGTTCCCAGATGGACACTCTGTCAGCTGTCAGAAATAGGTAGAGCAATGAAGAACCAAGGATATCACATTTCTTCTTACCCTGCATCATATTAATTTTAACTCCTTGAGAATATTGAGCGACCTGAAAAAACTAGTTATGGTGCCTCATTAGTATCTTACTAAGCATTCAGTTTTGTTTTGGCTAGCCTAATGGCTTGTTGGAACATCCTTGTATTACTTAATGGTGTCTAGAAGGTCAAGGAGAAATAAACCACTCGTAAGAGAGCAAAATCAACTAGTTCTTGAATTATACTTCAGTTGTATCTAAGTCAGTCCATGCGAGTGTCTGCCTGAAGTGAAGACAAGAATATATTACTCAAACACCAAGGTACATCACTACCCATAGATGTTGTCAGCTGCCCTTGAAACCCATCAACTTGTTTTCAATATGTTTTTAAATGTTTGCTGCAGCCCACATGTTGGTTAAAAAAAAGAGTCCTTGCTTCAGTAGCTCCAAAGAGACCATTTTTGCATCTTCACTCAGAATTCAATTGTATTCTTCAACTCTGCAGCCCTGAAAGACCTCCTGATCCCTCTGCAGCATAGCTATGTTCTCTCCATCTGTAATCTACATGCTCCTTGAGATTTGTGTCAATGCTGTCTGAGAAAGATAATTAAGAGAGGCAGATCATATATCCTAGAGAGCAGTCTGTATCTGTTTATTTTGCAAAGGTGCCCATTTCACCTTAAGAAAATTTTAGGCATCCATAGGAAAAAGAAAAAAGAAAGGTTCAGTACTGGTACTCTAAATTACGTGGGCAAATATTACAACCAAGTGTCAGAGACAGTTTTTTCACAAGATAAATCTAAACTCTACGACCTCTCAAGTAAATTTTACTCCAAAGTGTAGTGTAAGCATTGATTGTTTTCCTATTCTTTTGAATGGATATGATACAAGAGAACTGTATGAAACAGAGGTAAATCCAATCTATTGTCTACCCATTACCCTCCTTTCTCTGAATGGATATAACAGAAGAAGGCAGCCCCTCTAGCTGACCAGTCTGTGCTACAGTGAACTGTTAACAGAATATTTTTAGGAAGAGCTGGGATTTTTCTTTTACGTGAAAGACCATTAGGAAAGACTCAATAGAGATGTATAAAGCAGAATTTAGTAGAAATCAGTAGGTGCTTATTATCAGAAGAACTGCATGAGAAGAAACCCTTTTAAATGAGAAGTAATTATAAGCACAAACAGGTCATATTGAGCACTAGAAATCCAGGGCTATGTGCATGTATTTGAGATTGCAGACATAGGTTTGTAGACTCTACAGCCTTCCATATAAATGCTGAATACACCCACTCTAGAAAAAGTTAAATCAGGCCCTTTAAAATGATGACAAGTCTTTTATAGGGCATGGGTTTTGGTCATTTAGCTGCTGAAAATTTTCTGCAATGCAAGAGTGTATCTCTAAAAGAACAAATATGGATTTCTAGCAACAAGGCCTGATTTTTCAGAACAGAAAAACAGTGTTCTGACTCACTATATTGTCATCCATAGACTAAATTTAAAGTAGTGTTTGCCTTCAGCTATGGAACAGCTTCAATTGCATATATGCCTGCTTAACTTTTGTCTTTGCTTCAATTCCTCATGCTGACCATTTACATCACTGTGTTACATATTCATGGTAAACATAAAGCAAACTTGACTCTGTACAGCCAAGCATGTTGGAAAATATTTTGTATGTGTAAGGAAGCACTTCTTTTACTTCTGTATTGCCTAACACGAGTACTAATTGTAATTTAAATGAAAAGTCAAGATTATTAGCTGTAACCAGAAGGAAATTCTGCAGACACCAGAACAGTATTTGCAAAGCTGCAGCTTTCCTCCCCAAATTCTCTACATCTTCACATCATGCCATAAACTAATCCATAAGAGGGTGGAGATTATAAAGAGCCTGTTCTGTGGGTAATCTAGCCTATGTTTTTCCAACATTGGATTTCTTTCTGTGAAGTATGTGATACTAACCACTGCTCGCTGCGGTTGCTTTGGCATTCATAAAATCCCTGACGTTCCAGAAAATAGCGAATCAAGCTTGAATTTCCTGAAAACATACACATTAGTCAGACAAACCTAGAGTTGGGAGGAACTGCTGCTTTCTTTTGCATTCTGGAAACATGATTCTCAACAGAAAAATCACAGAAAAATTATTTTAAATGCCAATGACACAAGTCATTCTTCATCAACAAATCTGTTAATATGTTGTGCAGCACTTGGATGTTGTGTATTGATAGAGTAGAGTACTTTCTCACCTGTGTTTATTTCTCCTGACCTCTGAGTGATTACCTGTGGAGATAGGGTTCCAGGTGTTATGTTGTAGGAATAAGATACTATCTAAGTAAAGCACATCTCCTGGACCTTCAGATGTGGTAACCACTTTCCCATCCTTGTCCTCATCTGTTTGCACCCCATATTTGGTGCACAAATGGAAATGTCTCATTCCCTTTGTAAACTCCTTGGGCAGAGGGACCTATCCTCTTGGGTCGTTCTGTAAAGCATCTGTGGAACCACAATGGCATACTGATAGTTACGATAATGCTATAATCAGTCACGAGGGAGTGCTAGTTGACTCTCATGAGTTACAATCAATGCTGCGTACTGCAGAACTAGGAATGCTTTTAACTCCTAATTTGATCTACAGACATCTGTAATAACGGACAGACACCTGCATAAGGGACAGAACAAGGACATGTGGACAGTTAATATCAGTTCCCTTTTTAGTGCAAATGCCAAAACAGCTAAAGGTGTAGTTCTAGGTTTTTGAAAAGGTTTCCTTGCTCATTTGTTCAGTGCACTCTGTCCACTTAAATCAGAGGTAGTTCAACTGCAGAGGAATTAAAGTGAGTAGTAAAGAAGGGCAAGGAGCACCAAAGTGTGTTTTGGTGAAGTTGTCTGTGCTGCTTGTCACTCACAATACAACAAAGTAAGTAAATTCAGGTCTTAGAAATCTGTGCTCATAGTTTCAAAAATCAAAATGACACTTTATATGTATCACTCTGGTGCATAGCAGTTTTTGCAGCAATCCTGTCGTTACACAAAAACATTAACAGAGGGCAAATGAGACGCTCAGTGTTTTTCTATTGCCATCAGCATTCTTTGTAAATCATCAAGGAAATGCTTCTGTCTTTTCTTCCTCTTTTCTTTAATTAAAGAAAAAAAAGCACTATAATACCAAAGTTCTGGTAGCTTTGGTAACTAGTGCCCTAAGCAAACTGTTCTTTCAGTAATAATAACCTAATTATCACTGGCAATTGGAAAGGTTGGGTTGGGTTTTTCTTCTTGAGTTTGTTTTTGTTCTTGGATGGGGGAGGGTATATAGTTGCTGAAAGGTCTTTGGATTTAAACAGAGAACATTCAACAGTAACAATCGTGTATATGTTTTTAAAAACCGCTGGAAAATGTAGAGAAAGAAGAGGCGGGGGGAAACAACCACCCTCTGGCAGATGATCAAGTGCGTGTTGAGACAGAGCAGCAAGTCAGTGAAATGCAGGAGTTGCCTGCTCAGTGTTGTGACTCTGCAGAAGTCCTGAAGTGACACATGCATCACAGGGCTGTCACAGTGCTGACACAGGCCAGGGGTCATGGTTAAGAGCTGGGTGTTGCTGGATAAGGCTGAGGAAGCAGAGGTGGCCCCTCTGTGCTCTGTGTGTGGGTCTGTGTACTCCTTTCCCGTCAGCGCTGGCCCAGCACAGCCAAAAAAGCGGTTCCTTGGCAGGGCTTAATGGCAGGATGATGTAGTCTGTTGTGACTAGTGCATTCCTTTCAGGTTAAACTAGGGAAATGGCATTGTGTTAAAATTCCAAGTCGCATGAATGTTTTATTGCCACAAGTGCATTCAGGCCTCAAGGGGAGTGTGTGTGGTGGGGAAAGGAGGAGGGAGGGTGACTTAGTGACTCGAGAACTATCCGAAGAGCACTTCCCCTGGAAAATTTTACCCGGCAGCGTGAAGCTGCCTAGCTGCAATAGTCACTTAGACAGGTTTCGCTTTTCCTAAGCTGCGGCTGTTTAAAATCTCTCAGTCCAGACAATTAGCAGCTGAAGAAAATATGACAAGACACACGCAAAGACGTTGGGAGGTAGAGGGAAAGGAATGCACTGGGAGGGAGCTGGGTTGCCTTCTGTAAACTCTGCCAGACCTCTCCCCCGTCCCCCTCCTGCTCTGCTGCCCCAGCCCATGGCCCGGGACAAGGCGGGGAGGTTTTTTCCCCTCCTTGTCTGCTGATGGCCAGGAATGATCTGTTAACTGCACACCCCTGGCTGGGAGGCCAAAGCAGCTCATGGTACTGTATGTTACCATTACTACTCCCTCATTCCTTTTTACATTTCTTAAACATCCCTTTGTATTAATGGTTGACATGACTCAGGAGGATTTAATTTTAGCCTGAAAAAGGACTAAGTAACTAAACGTAACAATACTGCACATTTGTGAGATTTTATTTCTTTAAGGGAATAAACTTATCCTTCCAAGTGGCGTTAGTTGTAGTAATAACTTTTAAGCAAAGTTTAAACAGGACTGTTTAGTACAGAAAGAATAGGCAATTTGGAACAACAGCCATGCAGATACAGTCCTTGGAAAGAAACTTTGTTTTGACTCATACTAGATTTTTTCACTGTCTCTGTGTTTTTATATGATCTCAGGCTACTAAAGTCATGTGCCATATGTGATTTTTAACTGCTTTTTAAAAATAAATTACTGTGAAGTCTTCCATTCAGAGCCTGTTGTGGTGTAAAATTATAATATATCTAATACTATAATTGTTTGCATACACATACTACCTGTTATTAGTGTAAAAATATTCTGGGTGGATATGTATATGGAAGTCTAATTGGGATCTCTGTGACATTTGTGGGCAATCTCAATCTCCAAAAATCAGACTGTTTTTACAAAATTTAGACACTTCTGTTTGGACAATTTTGTCACAGAATTTGTGCACATATGTACACACATAAGACAACTTACAAAGCTTTTTGCATATACACTAGTGAAGTCACTGAAGTGAAAGAAGCATCAAGGATGTAAATGAAGACTGATTTGGTCTCTCAGGGACAAAATGCTCTAGATATTTATACATTATGTCTCTGTCTAAACATCTTCGTCTGGGTGCAAAAATGTTACTGTGTGCATATTTGTGTTTACAGAATAAGTGACACTTAAGAGTGGTGTGACAGGGTTTTGGTTTTGCAAATGAGAAATGGTCACAGAGATCATAGAGAAGATCTGGTGTCTTGCAGTTGTTTGCAATAACCATGTCACTTCTAAGTGTATCTATTGACTAAGTTTATTGTTGCTAATGTTAGCATTTTTACTGCTAGATGGTTTGCTTTCTTGCAAGAGTTCATTCAGGCCATGTATTATATAGATATATATTTGATTTCTGAATAATGTACTATCAGTGATATCAAAGTTTGTATGCAAGAGTAAAGAAAAACCAATGATGCTTAATACTGACATGTTAGTGGAAAAAGTAAAAGTAAGCCTACAGTACTTAAAATAAGAGAAAAATTAAAATAAGAGGAATTTCTTTCATCTTATGTATGTACATAGCCTCTCTGCACATATATGAGTATGTTTACAAATGTAATTTTTTACTGATGTGTACAATTTACTCTTTCTGAATTCTGAAGTTAAAAATTAGTGTAGTACACCTTAGTAGCAAAGAAAAATAACTTGACTTGTTTGAAATGTTTTGCATTAGAGAGCAGATGCAGACACTATAATTTCTCATTTGTCCATGTATCTTCCAGAAAATCCAGTTATACTGGACATTTTTCATTTAAAGGATGTAGCACTATGAAAGAAAAAAGTCCTCCAACAACATGTAATAAACCATATCCTGTGTTATCTATTGTGTAAGAGCAGTTAGGACATCTGCATTTGGCTTTATGCTTTAATTCTTTTGCTTGCATAAACTGAGATAATTTTGTCAATTTAAAGATGTTTATCTGATTAGTTCCCATTTATGAAGGTTTATTGGTGGTGTTTTCAAACAGTTAAATTGACAAGGCTTATGGAGGGTTATAAACTCAACAAGCACTCACTCATAAAGGAAAAGAATGATTTATAGATAGAATAATTACTTCAAATTTCAGAAACCCTCATTAACACCTTTCATAAATTCTAAACAACACGCACTTTGAGTAGGTTCAAAGTTTTAAACTATATTCAGTACAAACTCACTAAGAGTTTACATATGATAGCCTGCAAATGAACATTTTAAAATTACTCTGATAGAAGATATGTGACCAGTGATATACGATCATATAATGTATGCAAATAAACTCATGCTAGTATTTGAAACTGTCAAAAATAATTTCCCAAGTCAATTTCAGTTATAACAGTTTCCTAAAAACTGGGATGAAGAAAATTTTGGAAATTTGGAAATTCCCTGCACTTAGATTTCACATATAATTCTGAAAAGAGGTAATTTGACAGAAGGTCAAATTTAGCTACAAGTCTGATGTCAAAATAAAATAAAGTTATTTCATTATTTTTAAAACCAAAGGTGCATTTTGTCTGTATGCATAGCAATGTGGAAGTACAACTAACTTTCTACTGAAATCAGAGTTAGCACTACAAACATTTTGCAGTCTCTTGTCTGAAGGTGCAAAAAGGTAGAGAACCATTCTGATTTTAGTGTTATATTATAAAAGAGAATAATTTTCCACACACAATGGTTGGGAATTTCAGAGAATGGTAAGCATTCATTGCTAAGCATGTTTGGATTTCACAAAACAGTGATCCTGGTGTAAAAATTAAGACATTAAAAATAATACATTTAACATGAATATTTTTGCCTTTTGATACATTGAAATATGCTGACTTCAGACTTTTATGCTTTGGTTTGGAAATATAAAGTAAAAATTAACCTTTTATTTTACTCTGATTCTTCCAGGAGTTGGGTCTTCATACCACTTCCCCCCTCTGCCCCCCTCCAAAAAAAACCCCCACCCAAAAAATCCAAACAAAAAGAATTTGAGGAACGTACATGTACATACACACATAACTAACATATATCTATATACACACATCTAAACACACATCTGTAAGGTCTCCACATCCATGTACATACTCATCTAATTATGGTACTATAAGCTCTAATGTAGACTTGTTTAAACCAGTTTAAATTTTGTTATAACTACAGTGAATTAAACCAGTAATTCAATGAACAGTGACTCAGAATGTGATCTGGTCTTATAAGTCTGCTGAGCCACACAAATTAACTCCATGTACTTACCACAACAAATGTGAAGTAGAACATGTGAGCAAAACTCCTCTGTCACAGACCTTTAATTGTCCACATTGTATCTCAGGTTTACAGTGGATGACAAATGCATGTGCATTTGGGTATCATTGTTAAGCTGAGATGCAACAATTTCTTAAACCATGATAATGTGTATGAACTCAAAACTAGATCTATATGAATTTGAGTAGGTCTTATGTAAATATGTCTGTGTTATGGTTTTGGACTATTGTAATGATCCATCTTTAGCTGAATGAATGTATTTTGATTCAACCTTCCTAAGAAAGACAGATCTTGAAAGATGATCTCTCTCATGTTTGAGGTGTGCATACCACATCAATACAAGTTAATCAAAAGATAAAGATCTTGAAGACACAAAACTGAATATTACCAATTGCACAGTTAGTTCTTTATGTGAGACTTTAAGTCCAGTCTTGATTTACCATGCTCTCACATGACAGTCAGTACTAAATGAATTCAAAAATTAAAAAAATAAAAAAAAAAAAAAATCAGTGACTTCTTATCCCTTAGCAAGATTTTTTTTTTTTTTTGCATGATTGCATCTCTGTTAGAAATGTGGGCTGAGAATTTTTGGGTTTTCAGTATATTCTTTTACACTTAGGTTAAAGTCTTCTTGGCTCTTTTAGAATGCCAAAGATTTGCAACATTTTTCATTTTCATACAGTTCAAAACCCCCCAACAATCTATAGCTTTAAACATATTATGTAAATAATTCTTGTTAACAAGTTCTTTCAAGGCCAAATTTGAAAAAAAAATTTTTTTGTATATCTGGACTATGAATAAGCAAAGCATTTAGGCATGGAGTGATGTTTCATATGTTTACAGTTACATACTTGGCTTATATATGGAGTCTGAATTAGGAAAGGCTGGAAAATGAGAAATAGACAAAGCAATATGTACATGTGTCTACAGAAAAAGTTTGATAGAAAGGTACGTAAATGATTTTGTTGTTTCATTGTTGACTTTGTAGCAATATTGCTAGTTTGTTAGATGTATTAATTAAAATAATTTACTGTCTGACTGTCTGGAAAAATCAGTGGCAAAATCAGACATTTGTAAGGCCCAGAAATAAAATGTAAACTGGAGCAAATACATATGCTTTATTTTCTTTTCACTCTATTTGTTCTTTACTTATTCAGAGGAAGCCCCCCATCAAAAAAACAAAGAATCAAACAATCAAACAAACACACAAACAAACAAAAAAAAAACAACGAAAGAACCCCCAAACCAAACCAAAACAAAACCAGCACTGCTTGTAGGTATCAGGTATTTAGAGTCTTGTGAAGAGAAAATTCCCAAATCGTTTTTGAAGGTTTTCTATTCTTGCCTTTTAGAATTGTTTCCAAAATTGCCTTAAAACGTAGTCTGTTTGATAGTGAATTGTGTAGTTATTCTTGGCCTGTTTCTAGCTGTTTCCTTATATTTTTTGGTAAGCACATAACCTCAACCAAATAAAAGATTTTTAGATCTCCATAGGTCAGGACAGTGTGGACCCATTGGCAGACCTAGTGATATCCTTTCATTTGGGTTAAATGTTTTCAGCAGACTGCTATTCTAGTTTCTTAGACTTGGATATGAAGCGGAAGACAGAAATACACACTTTTGCATCTTCTGAATGTGGACTAAGCTTGAAGTTCCTTGGCACTACAGCTGACAAACTACTGAGGACACTTTCAAACACTACTTTTTACTTGCACAACACCCAATCCCCACACCCATTTTATTAAAAGGCCTGTAAAAGCATGTTTAAAAGAAATAAATAGGATTCTCCAGGGAGTAGGCTGTCTTTAAAAAAGAGAGAGAAGCAAACAAACAGGTTGCTCATTGCATACAGGGAAATTGAAGCAGGGTAATAACATGCTTAGAAATAAACTCATGTAGTTCTTGTTTTGATCTTGCACGTGAGATGGTTTTTCATAGCAAAAAATGTTGCATAAACACAGCCACTTGATTAGTGTTATCTGTGGTGGGATGAGCGGTGATACAGACAACAAAGCATGTTCCAAGTTGTGCTGATTTAGAGTAAAGCATGTTTCTCCCTTTTACATGTCCAGTGTCATCTAAATGACTAAATTGCATGTTAAAAGGGTTGGGTATTAATACTTAATTTACTTATTTAGCTAGCCTTCCTCTCCTCTCTGACAAAGAGCTGATGCTTTGCTCAGTCTGATGTTGGGTTGATTGACTGCTACTGACATGGGAGCCACCACATCATGCTATTGCAAGTCTAAATTACTAGTTTCTTTCAGTTCCAATATTTTTATTTGAAAGCCCTTAATCAACCTTCAGGAATTTTAATTGAAAAGACTTATGTGTAGAGCTTAGAATCACAGAAATATAGGAAAAATAGAAATACAGAAAAATAAGGAAGAGAAATTCAATCTAACACCTAATGTGAAGATTCTGCATAACGCTCAATGGCATATAATCTCCTCAGCCTTTTCAGGTGTCCCATTAAATTTTGACCAAGAATATGATGAAAATTTTAGAAAGAATCAATTGCAAAGCAAAATTAAAATACCTCTTTTTTTAGGCTTTGAAAAATTTGTGTAACAGAGGGGAAGAGTTTTTATATTAATGGCCATACTCAGTAACCAAGCTGCATAATGGTAATGTTCTTATTTCTCATGGAGCAAATCACGTTCACTCTTTTCTTCCTCCATTATACGCAACCAAATTCATTCCTCATGCCTATAAAGAAAACTACCGTAATTCATTGATCTTGCCATAAAGATCATATTATAATATTCTGTCAGTAATAACTTGTTGATTTAATGTTAGGATTTTAATGATATGCTGCCCATTTCTTAGAAAGTTGCACTAGGAAGGAAGTCAGGTAATTATTTACTGTATGTTCTTACAAAGTATGTTTTAAATTGTTGAAAACATGTTTGTAACATTTTATATGACAGTAACATGTAAGATAGTTGCATGTTTGGAACCAGCTGTAAGTATGGCCTTTAAAAATTTTTCAAACAGTATCATTTGGATCAAAGATTCATTTTTTTGTCTTCATACTTTTTTTCAAGGGATTTTTCTCTTCCTTCCTCCAGGCAGAAACTTCTGTTGCAATTTTCTGGTACTGATGAAAACATTGTATACACTATTCAAAATCTCTCTATCTCAGTTATTATTGTGTGGATATTAAAATGTGTCATTACACTGGTGGTTGAAACGGTGTTCCTGCCAAAGTCCTTAAGCCTTAACGATAGTTGTACCAGAGCTCCTTGGTCTGCACAGGTGCCTACTCTGACTGCTTATCTTAAATGTCAGAACTGAAGTAAGTGCTGCAAGCTTTGCCTTCTACTTCAGAAATCCTCTTGAATTTTTTGTGCTGCTCATGTGAGTGTATGGACCATCTGCTGATTCATCCTGGCATTTACTCTGTATTTCTGAAGGCATGCCTGTCTGTCAAGGGTTCTGTTGGTGCTAGTGAGCCACAGCAGAACCTTTCAATAAGGAAAAAATCCCAAAAGCGTCAACCTGCAGCCTAGCATGGTTTAGGTAAAGAATAAAAATTGTTGGAGGTAAAGGACAGAAAGTGCCTTTATGAAATAGAGAAAAATATTGAAAAGAAGTCTCTACTTCCCTCTTTTCCTGAACCTGCATCTGGTCTCAGTATCCAGACTCCTGGCACCGTCTCTGGGACTGCAGAACATACAGTGCTTTCCCAAGAGTTCCAGGGATGCCTTCTGGCAGTCCTCAAGTCCCTTTGAACTACAGAAAAATTTCCACAGTGTCAGGTGGCATGTCTTTGATCTGTACTTTGTCTGTTGCAGATTTTCCCTATGACCTGTTAAAATTCCATAATTCTTAACCTTTCCTTGGTGGTGACTGGCACTGGCCTGAAAAGGCATTCTGAATCTCATTGTCATTTACAAGAAATGTCTGGCTCTGGGCACTTTCCATTGGCTGCACCAGTCATTGAAGTGTCTTTCACTCCTACCTCTTGTCACTTCTTCTCTCCCTTTGGCTTATCTTTTCAACTCCTGGTCAGAGCAGCATCATTCCTATTTTATTCCATGCTCTTATTGCCCCTAGACAGCCTTGGTATGGAAAGGCAGTGTGTACATGTATGTCCATATCAGTGTGAGGAGGGGACGAGTGAAGGATTGGGCAGATATTTTTCCCATAGCTCAGAGTAGCTACTACTTCAAACACCTGGATTTTGCATAAAAGGCTGTGCCCCTGCTTCCCTCTCACCTTATTTCCTGTTTGGGTGTGAGGGATAAATGTCAGGAGGGATAGACAGGGGGAAAAGCCTTTATGCTTGTTGTACCTTTTGTTTCTTCTGATGATACGCAAGGCAAGTTGTAAATAGCTCCTTCACATAGAGTTGTTATTCCTTTGAGAGAGATTCTACACAGTAGCTGTGTTCTCAGCACTGCTGTGCCCCAGGGATCAGAGAGGGACACTTTAAAGATCTGTTCATTCATTTCTGCATTTTTGACAGAAAGAAACTTAGCTTTTTGTCAGAAAAATGTCATCCAATCATTAAAGCTTGAACATTATTTGAAAATTTTTAGTAGCAGTCAGCACAATATCAAACAATGTCAAACTATGAATTTGCATGACATTCAGAATCCAAAGTGTTTGAATCTTCATACACTGCCTGCCATGTACAACATAGCACACAAACAAAAAGAACCAAAGAAAAAAAGACAACTCAGGTACACATTTTATCAGAGTAATAATGGGGTTTTATTCCATTTATTCACCCATCAGTCAAATAAGTTTCAGAGACCTGGATAATATTAGAATTCATGAAGTGAAAGACACTAAATGCTTGGCTAATTATACTTGTTCTCAACCAGGTTTTAATATTTTTACCACTTGGGAATATAGATTACAAAGCAGATTGTAGTGTACATTTCTCTATTACATTTATTGGAGAATAGTTCTTTCATTCCTGGGAGATCAACTTTATCTGACAGCTTTTTGTGTGACTTAAAATGGGTTAAGGGAGCTTCTGTGTGTACAGGTATCTATTTGCTAACATTCAGAGTAATACCTCCAGCTTCTTGCCTTCCTTGTTCTTGAAATATTATGCTGGTTGTATTTTAAAATTTTACAGTTTAAAATCAAAGTTCTCAACTTTCAATGTATTTAACACTGATGCAAAACTTACCATTTGCTACACTGAAGTTCTGCAGATATCAAACACCTTTTGGAAAATTAGGATCTAGACTGAACCCTAATAGAATGGTTCATTTTGATATAATAATTAGGAGTGGAGGGAGTCCATTGACTCTGGAGAGGTAAGGTGAAGAATAGATTCTAGAAATTACTTTGTACTCTGTTGCTGTTCATATTGATTTGAACAGTTACAGTGATGATCATGAATAGAAAAGCAAGATGGAGCAGCTTCTAGAGTAATTAATTTTTGATAGTCTATGAAGCACTTGCTGATGGCTTACAGAGAGTTGACTAGTTTTGTGGTTCTGGCTGTCTTATTTGGTTTCTGCTGCTGAATTGCATGTACATTTTCCTGCTTGTAGTCTTCTATATATAGAACCACCCTGGGATATTAAGTAACTGCAAGACAGGAGGGGCACCACATGACCATGAATGGGAGGAAAAGTTGTCCCACACAGCATTTTGTCTCAAGATGTTGCTTATGATCTTAAGTAGCATGAGAATTCTTGAAGCAGAGGAGAAAGAAAAGCTGGACTATGAATGCAGAGAGATATGAACCAGCTTACATGGGGTACTATAGTTCTGGAAGAACAGAAAGATGCAGAAATGGAAAATAAAAAGTCATTGAGGTTGAACTGGCCACACTGAATAAGAAAGAAAAAGCTGAAGAAAGCTGATTTAATGGATTGAAAAAGGTAATGAAGAAAGTCTCGCATACATGAAACAGTGGAAGTGGAAAGAAAATGGACAAATAAAAGAAGTCAGGACTAAGACCATGCTATTTGCTAGCTGCACTGTATTAAAATACATTGTCAAAAGGAGTCACTGGAGTGCATTCAGATCCCTGGAAATTCAGATGTGAAGGTGCTTTACTAAGTCTTTCTGCCTCCATGAAGAAATTTCCAAACAAGGATGATAATTTCAAATTAGACACAGGTCAAAATCAAAACCTGAGAACAATGATACAATGTTAATCTGCTTCCTGGAGAAAGTGACTTGTTTTGGGTTCAGAATTTTCATCCTTTTTAGTTCAGAATTCATTGAGCCAGACTGTAGCTCTAAAAGTGGGCAGGACAGTAACTAAGATAACCTGAGATTTAAGACACACAAATAAATCTGTGCCATATCACAGACTGAATTGACCATGGGATGAGAAGGTACAGGAGCTAATGATCATGCTAAAACTGACCATAGTCTTCTCACAAAGAGAAAAGAACTTGTGACTCTGAGCTTGTGAGAGCAGACAAGACAAGAAAAATAATGTCATATAAAAGTCTGTTCCTCATTTAGGAAAAAACCTTCAATCCAGCCCTAAATTTACTTTTTACAGTTAGTAGTGGATCTAATATCTTTCTGAAGTCTTGAAAAAAGTACTTTTTTATATTCTGTGAGGAAATTTTATGTTCTACAAATGCTTCATGTCAAACATGGATGTTTTTCTGTGCACTAGTTTTCCTGAAAGTGAATACTTGTTCTAGATTAAAGAGGTCAGTTGTAGTTGCCACATTACACTTAATGATGAGATATCTCATAATCTTTCAAACACTGCGACTCCATTCTGTGATACGTTCTTGGATTTCAGTTGCTAGACTACCCAAAATGGAAAGGTTTTCATGTGAAGGATGGATTCTCTATCCATTTAAATGAGTTCTGAAATGAATTTTTTAAGTGGTGTGAAACAGAATAAATGCTGGAGAGGGCAGGTGTTTAACACCATTTTTACAGTATAGCCTTCTGTCCATAACAAAGGAAGCTGACTTGTAAGGCTGGAATATTGTAACAGTGTATCTGGTCACTACTTTTTAGTCCTTCTGAGGTTAAGAGTTCAATGTAAACTAATGGTTTATGTAGAGAAAGCATAAACATTCAGATAGGACCTGGTACTGTTTTAGCCTTCTTATCAAGTTGCATTTCTGCTTTCATTTCATTGTGATAGCTCTGGAATTCCTTTATGTCCTTGCCATCTCTGTATAGTTTAGTGGCTGTGTCTCTGCCATAGAAAATCTCCAAAGGTGTTTGAGACATGCTATCCTTGCGTAGGTGTCTTCCTAATAGGCTTACAACCTCAAAAAACCACCCAAAATTATCAGTACAGAAGACTGCAGAAGGAAGTTGCCTGAAGGTATTCTCCCTTCAGTTTCACAGTGTAAATTGTCTTTTGGTATTTTTCTTCCAGAGTTTTAAATGTTTTTTGGACATGGCAGGTGTCTTGCACAGTTGATATTTGAGAAAAAAAATAACAATGAGAAAAAAGTTTTCTTGCCTTCAAGGTTTTTTTCTTTTTGTTTTTCTCTTAACCGTGTAACATCTCAACGAAATTATGTTCCAGCTTTGTTTTCCAAAGTAAGGACTTCCCAGTCGGTCTCTTTTATTTCAACTTTCTTCATCCAGGTGGGACTAAGATTATGTTCAGATCATCACTTTTTTCTCTTGTGAGAAATGTTTTAAGCTATTAATGATGATTTTAAAAGTGTGTTTTATTGAAGGGTAGCTAGAATACCTAGCACTATGTGAAAGAGCAGAGTAGATGGCCCTCTTCTGTAAACACTCGTAACCTAAACAGATGTGCAGAGTGATCCAGTTGTGAAACTGGCCCTAGGATGACTGTCTCTCTGAACTTTGCAACTGACATTTAATGGACAACTTTGTCTAAGTGACTTAAAGTATGTGCTTTTCATAGGAAACTAGTTGTTTTAAAGGATGAGTGTGGGTTTGCAGTGAGAGGAGCTGCACAGGTGCCAAAAAGGGCATGGAAGACAAGAAGTAGGTAAATAGGCAAGGGAGGAGGAAGGCTGTTGGCTGCAGGGAGCCGAATGAAAAGAATATGATAGGGAGCAGAAACATAGCCAGAAGCAGAGTTGTTCAGAGCCTTGAAGTTTGGGATGAAGAGCCTGGGCTTGAATCAGTTTCCTTTACCTTCCACATCAAAGAGGGAGTGACATGATCCAGGCAATAGGTGAGAAAGCCCTTATATTAGACGTTTCATGCTACATTAATAGGAAACATACTTACATAGCTGAGGCATTTGAGAGGGAGGGGGAAAAGATTATGAGCAAAATAGTCTATAGGTAAGAAATATTAATTTGACAAACAAACTGCAGTTCAGTTAGTAACCGTCTTTTATTTGGCACTGCTTTTGTGGCAAAAGGATACCTGCATGGTAATGTTGATCCACAGTTTATCGTGACATAACAGATCCACATGACATTGATTTTATGAGATGAAAAAGCAGGCAATGCACTGGCTTTGGGAACATAGTGCACTTCCTGGGTAGTTTTATGCTCAGAGCCATGCTCAGAATGGGTAAATAATGGAAAAATGGACACAGCCTTCAGTTTTGTTTTAGCAGCCACTGGCTTTTAGCAGGTCACCAGCTTTTTTTTTGTTTGTTTGAAAGCAGCTTGAATAATGCAAGGTGTTTTGGTTTGTCTGTGCAGCAGTGTGCCTTGCAGTGGAGTGATTCAAAGTAGCTTGCAGCCCAAAAAGCAGCCCAACTGCAAGTTCACAAAGCTCTGTGTGGGCTGCTTTTCTCTAGAGCAAAATAACTTATTCTGCCATTGGAAGGCAGAAGTCACTGCCTCAGAGTCATTCAAGATGTTTTCTTTGCCCGAGTTCATTTCTGTCTTTGCTCTACTATCCCTGCATGGCAACCTGCATTGTAGAGAACTCCAATAACAACTTTAAAATATGACTCAAGATGATAATAAGGAAATTACTTGAGACTCACATAGTTTGAATTTTGGCAGAATCTGTATGTTTTAATATTCAGTTAAAGAGAGAGGATTTGCACAGGACACTTGGAAGGTTCTCTCCAGCAGAATCAGAGCTGGTAGTGTTGAGTGGGTCAGAAGGGAGAGCAATGGGTTAGAACCTTATTTTCTGAGTCTCTGTTGGTTGCCTAGTGAACATTGTGAGCTGGGTCTGCAATTGTTGGAAGCTGACATTGTCTCCACTAAAAATAACAATATATTTCCAGCATTGAAAGAGATATGAATGTTTCCCTTGATCCAAAAGTCATTATATTTTAAAGGCTAGGTTTTTTCCAGCCCTCTCTTAGCCCTATTTGATACTTCTACGAAGAAAAATATCAACACAAATCAAACAAGCAAAAAGCCAAACACCACATCAACTAATGGGCATGTATTTAGTTAACTGGAGACTATTTGATTTTGTGAACCTCCTCAGATAAGAGAATGCCTTCTCCCTATTGTCAAGCAGTGATCAAGAAAGAGTATGTTTGTAATGGACCAGAGACTTTCCATGAAGAGTCCATGTTTACTAAAATATATGTGTATGGGGGGGTGTACTTAGAGAGTGTTCTCCAGGCCTTATTTGTTTCCTTTAGTGGCTAAGGAGGGTTTGGAGGTGATGCCATGGTAGCCAATGTGTTTCTTCCTACTTAGAATACTACACAGGTCATCAGAGAGCAGAGTGCAGGGTAAGAACCATAGAATCATAGAATGGTTTGGCATTTGGGCTGGATGAAATCTTAAAAGATCATCCAGGTCCAACCCCCCTGCCATGGGCAGGGGCACCTTTCACCAGACCAGGTTGCTCAGAGGACCATCCAACCTGGTCTTGAACACTTCCAGGGATGAGGCATCCACCACTTTTTTGGGAAACCTGTTCCAGTGCCTCACCATGCTCACTGTAAAGAATTTTGGAAAAGTGTATGTGTATCTTAGTATGTCTATGAATGTGTATATAGTGTTTTATTGGTTATAAAAGCAAACATAATCCCAAAGTGCAAGCAGAATGGCAAACTTACAACAGTCATTAAAGCTTACTTCCAGCTTAAATAGTAACCCTGCTGTCTTTACGGGATATATCTGCTAGAGCAGTTGTTTGTTAATGTTTGGACAGTATCTTGAAGGTGGAAAGCTTTTATTAAGTGTTGAATATTGTCACTCATCTCTTACTGTTACTTATCTCTTACTGTTACATGTGACTTTATGGACAGCTTGTGAGGGAGATCTAGCAGCTGAAAATATTTATTCCATTTGTAGGTTCATATACTCCTGATAGAGAACTTCTCAGTGTGATGTATTTTATTCTAATGCTTTATTCCTGTTTACTCTGAAATTTTCAGAATTTTCTCTGGTAGAGAACACATCCTTTCTCCTTCCTGGCTTCTCTATGGTGCAACACCTTTGCTCAATCACCCTACCATTCCATTGCTACTAACACAATTGTTGATTGTGCTATGCTGTAAACTCAATATCTAGAATGATCTGAGGTGAAATCACCTTCTTTGATGTTTTGGGAAACCATTTTCAGGGTTAACTCATCCCTGGAGTTATCTTTTGTCATATTTTGTGATATTGAAGTATTAGAACAAAGTTAAACCTGTTTTTGAAGCTGCTATATTACCAAGAATAATGATTCATGTGAATTTACACTCTGAGGCTTGTATTTGCAATTGTAGTGAGAGTGAGATGATAGCTCAAAGCATAAATGGGATGAGTAAAACCACCATGTGATATATAGCTAATTGGTGGAAGAATATTGAATGAAAGCTAAATCAGCAGAATTGTTTAGTTACACACATAAAATGTAAAAGAAAAAAAAAAAAGAACCTCTGTGCCACAATGCTTAGTAAACAGTGTGTTTCCCTACCCATGCCCACGTGTGTTGGAAGCATTTTCTTCCCTGGTGCCCTGCTGCACTTGCTTATGCCAGTGAGATTTAATGATATGGTCTTATTGATATGCTGATACTGATGGGCTACCCTAAAGCATCCCCATCTCTCTGCTTGTCTTTTCTCACTGTCTGCAAGTTTGGAACCTGAAACTGCATTGCAGTATGGAGGGTGTCAAGGAGAACAGTAGTCAGTTGTAAAGGATGGGTGCAAGTTGTGCAACACCACACAACACAAAGACATATATGTACCTGTGTGTAGACAAAAATACATGTTTATGTCTGCCCATCTGTCTGTCTACCTGTTTGTCTGCCAATATCTTTGTAGCGATACGTTTGGATTTTTTCTTTTTCAATTAAAATACACTTCATTGCATTTTACTGATGTTTACAACTCCTATGATTAAACTAAAAAGAGTTGCTGGAAAACAATATTTTGTGCTGGTTGGACTTGGTAAATATCACTGTTGCTATATCTTGATGTAAATATCAAGGCAACATTTTTCTTCCAGTTTATATATTGCATCTTGAGATGTTTCAGATGTTTGAGGTCCTTCCTTGTGTGAATGGAGTTCTTTCCCAGGCATACTGAAGTACAAGTGCAAATTTCCATAAAATTTAAATAAGGTACTTCCTGTAATAATGAATAATTGTGGCTGCTCTCTGGTCTGCACTGTAATTAACCATGATCAGACTTGTTTGGGGGAGATATTGCTCCTGTTATAATTTGGCAGGCTACTGTGATTTTGCCAGCTTAAAAAAACTGCAGCATTTACTTGCAGAATCACAGGGACAAGATGTGCTTCTGCAGCAGCAGTTTCTTCTTAAAAGCAGAGGAATAAACTGATAGCCAGGTGTGAAAAGTCACCAGTGGTCCTAGTAGCTATTTGATTTTTGTAGTTTGAAATTATGCTTTCCCTAGGAGTGTTCACAATATTGTACGATGTGATACTTGTGAGTTAGTTAAATCTGGCATTGTGGCTCAGAAAAGACAAAGTGACCCTTTTATGTTTTATTTAGCAGATATTTCTGCAGGGTAAATCTCTATGGAAAAAAAAAGGGAGAGGGGGAAGGGAAAGAAAAGGAGGAAGCACAAACAAAATCAAACCCAGAACTACAGAAGAACCATAAAAATAGCCCTAAATAAAAATACTTTTTTTTTTTATTATTTTTTTAAAAGAAACTGCAAGTGACCTTGTGGTCAAATACCAATGCTGCTTACACTAGAATGATTTCTGTGGACTTGGTAGCATTCTATCTGGACACTTGGTCAGACTGTTTCTCTGCCTTTCTCCTTTTGTGTTAAGAACTGTTCAAAACATTACTGTCTAGTTACTGCGGTGTCTTTCATTTAGATTCTGTTTATTGACTAAACCACAAGGATTCCTGCCCAAAGTACCAGGCAGCCTACACTTGAATGATTTTGATTTTCTAACATCAGCCCTGGGGTTTATTTTAAAAATGTACATACACTGCAGCTTTAACAAGTCAAGTGACTGCATGATTTTGACCATGGATTAAAGTATATCTGAAGATCATTAAATTTTAAAAAAAAAAGTGGTGCAGGGAAATAAATGTAGTAGTCATTGTACTAGTACTGTGCATGTGTGACACATGTTTTTTGTCTTTTCATCTTCTACAAGAGCCAGAAAGTTTCCTGCCGTTCTCTTTCCAGCTATTGACAAATGATTGCCAGATGTGAGATCTTTGCAGTGCTCTTTCCCCTTCACAAACCTGCAGTGATGGGATATTCGATTCTCCCTTGCCCATTTCATCTCCTTTCCACATCTGCCAGAGATACACAGGCTATACATCCCTACATTAAAGTTTATTCAGCTCCTCCACTCCCCCCAATAAAACATTCAGAGACAACAGAATGGAGTCCATGTGACTCTACATAAATCACAGTACATTTCAGAGTAGGTTGGGTTTTTTTCATTTGTACATACCTAGGCAAGTTTACTTTATTTTTTGGCATGTATTTCATGTACAAACTTATACATGCACACACACACACGTGCGCGCGCACACACACACACACACACACATATATATACACATGTGTGTATGGAGAAGGTAATATCTGACAATTATCAAGAGGTCCTGTCATTGTCACATTACATGACTCTCTCCTCCTCCTGAAGCTGGAGCGAAAGCAAAACATCTCACAGGATCGTCTGACAAAGTGATTGAAATGAGCAACTAAAAGAAACTCAGTGATGATATATCTGTGCTGTGAAAGATTTTAAAACACTTTTTAAAACATAGATGGAAAAACAAGTGCCTGTCACAGACTGTAGATGATGTGTTACTTCTCACTTTCCTCCAGTTTTGCTACTGGATTTCTAGGAAAATTCTGAGGGGACTTTCCTTCAAAATAACTCCTGGTAATCTAGGGGATGAACTAACTTTTAACTTAGCAGAAATAACTCTGGGGTGACCACACACATAATCAGACTCATGTACAAAAGTTTTCTGGCACTGCTATCTAGAGTTTGTATTGATGGGGATTATTTTTCCCTTTCAAGTCTACCGTTACATGTGTCTAGCAAAAGGCAAAAAAAGAGAAAAAACCCAAAACAGACATGACCCCCCCCAAAAACAAACAGACAAACAATCAAACAAAAACAGGGAGAGAGACAGAGGTACAGACTTTCCAGCTCCTGACTTTCCTATCGGGTGGGCTAACACAGGTGGCCTTTCTATTTTAAGACTACACATTTAGCACAATGAGCAGCCCTTCAGTCCCCGACACAGATCAGCTTTTTTTTTTTTAATTAGGAAAAAAAAGTCAATGGAAGTCTGCCACATGTGCTCAAATAAGTGGATGAAATTTCAAGAACAGAGCAGAGATACTTGGGTTTTAATCTTAAAAATGCAAGACATTTGCTGTTTTGTTATTCCAAGGTTGTAGTTTTACAGTTGTTACCTTTTCTGCCAGTGCCTGTTAAGAAATGATGACGTATCCCCATCTTTAGCACGTCTAGACTCACTATTTAACTTTTCCCCCTTCTAAGATGTCTAGATGCCTCCGGTAGAGAAAAATACCTGAAACTTGTGAGAAGAAAACTGTAAGGGAAAATCATCTTCCCACAGAAAAGAACAGAACTCAAAACCCAAACCCAAACGAAACCCTGACTAAAACTTTTCTAAGACTCCGGTTTTTTTGCATTCTGCTTTTGAAGATGATGGGATGGTGAGATAACGTTGTAGGTTAGAGATCATTGGCCATGTGGTTACAATTGAAATTTCTCCTTTATTTGTTTTTTCCCCCTTTACAAAACGGACAAGTTATTTTTGAAAGAATGTAGAAAACTTCACACCTTAAAGATCAAGGCAAACAGTTGTCTGTCTTTTTGTAAAACAATCAGACTTGAAACTCCAGTAAGAGGAGATGAGATCCTTCAAGTTTAGAACGTTTTGCTTAATTTGTCCTTACTGGTGCACTGACTGGTTTCTCATGTCTTCCTTCTTCTTTCACCATGGGTACTTGGGGAGGTAGAGAGGTGCTAAGCAATGGAGGTGTCATCCGGCCTGTGCACTGAGGGAACGTCCTTCAGAGGACGACTTGTCACTAGCCATCAAAGAAGAGAGTGGCTTTGTGGTCTCTGAACATCTGGCAGTGCTGCACAGGAAGCTGAGGGGGTGTCATTAATTGTGATGAAATAATTTAAACCATCAGGAATAAATGAGGCTGTTAAGCTAAGTTCAGATTCCATTTGCTGTGCACATGTGTCTAGCAGCCTGTGTGCAGTTAAAAAAAAAAGAAATTCGTTATATTAGCTTGTGAGTAGAAGTGAAACAGATACTGTAAATGAAGTGAGTTACAGTGTGATGACATCATGCAGAACAACATTCAGAGAGTGCGTTTTGTAAAATCAGCATGCAGGAAAGTGGCATGTAACTTTAACAAAGTTTTGCTTAAGATCACACCTGATGATGATGGATAAAGCAAGGGATAGTTTGGTGCATGATTTGCAAAACTCACCTTGCAGTTTCCAAGCAGAAGCCTATGTTATAAACAGAAATTTTGCCTACAAATGTTAGCACAACTTATCCATTATTCTGTACATATCAGTCTGATACATTTGGAACTGGGCCATAGCAGAGATATTTACAAATAAGCATTTGGGACCCCTGTGTAGAGAGATGCCTTTGAAATTTTGTTGGCTTCATTTTGTTGAAGGTAGGAGGGGAATTTATTGACATGATATTTTCATCAATTTGCATCAGCTGTCTTAATAAATGAAGACATACTGCACAAGATTTCAGGGAAATAACTAATTGATAATCCTGAACTTGTTGTAAAAAGAGTAAAAGGATGTTGGGTAAAAGGTCTCAGTTTGCTCTTTGCTTGGATATTCCTCAAATAAAGAATTATCAGTGTTCATAAACATACAGAGAAAATGGCTGTACAAAGTTAAATTATTTTAAATAGTTTTTAAATGCAAACACACATTTTTCTAAAAATGGGCAGATACAAACTGACTTTTGCTGAGCATGACCTATAGAAAACAGAAATAGTTGAAAGCGATATTTGTGGGCATCTCCCAATATAAGAAACTTCAAAAATTTACAGATTTAGCCCAGGCAGTTTTTTGGCATCTGGAATAATACTGCAAGACTCTAACTGAAGGTAGGACACCCAGCCAGAGGTCACAGCCCATGCTTTGGGTATCGTCAGCATATGTACTTGTAGGCTGCTCTCAGTGAGGCAGCTGGGAGGCTGCTTTAAATTCTGACAGGTACCAGCAAATTATTGTTGGGCTTTCTTCCTGTGAGAAGAAGAGATCTTGGGTAAATGATTGTGAATTTTGCTTGCTTGTATTACAGTAAGCTTCTAAAATTACTTTAACTCTTGTTCCATTGTCCAGTTGCCTTTTAGTGGCAATTCCAGTTTTGTGGAATTCCAGTTTTCTGTGCTCAGTTCCTGTTTGGAATTGAGAGTGCTGTAACATCCGAGTACTTGAATTTCTGGTGGATGCCTTTTGGTTAGATGGGTCTGGCATCCCTGGTTAATTTTTCCATTTTCCTTGAAGAAGTCAGTGTTCAAAATAGTAACCAGAAAACAGTCCTTTAAAAAAAAAAAAAATCTGTTATTCTTTCAGACTTTAAAACTCTTTTCATCACTAAAATAGAATATATTTTGTGTAAGTCATTGAACTTGTCTTGTCTAAGGGTGCCCAAACAGGATGCAATGGTACAGTAGTTGGTGTAAAATGATGTTTGGTTACAGGAAAGACAGCATACAGATCACCAGTGGTTGAAGAGTATAAACCTCTCATTGCATACCCTGTAGGTGACATAACTGGCTATTTTAGTGTAGAAATACTTAGGAAAAGTTTGTAATAACAAAAACTTATATACATACAACTTGGATCCAAAAGATATTAAAGTCTTCACCTGTGTGTTCTGTACCGGTCCTTCCTTCTGCCTGTAGCAAGAAATCAATGCTGTGGTTATCAGCAAACTTGGGCTCACTGCGGAGCAGTCTGTAGAATGCTGCGAAGCTCTTAAGGAAGTGTGCAGGAGCAGAGTCAGAAAGTGAATGCCTGGGCCCTATAAGGAAACTGGCTGAACACAGCCTGAGTCCTGGGGCTGCTCAGCACTTTCAGTCACTGTTGAGATTCCAGGTAAGATGGAGAGGTGGTGCATGTCAGATTAAGGGACCTTAATATGCCTGGATGTGCTGAACTGCAGGCCAGTGGAAGTGGATTTGAAAAGTTTGGGTTTGGACAGTTAAAATATTACCAGTATTTCTAAATGAAGAACATATTGAATATGTTTTGCTCTGGAGTGCTTTAATAGCTGTAGCATAGGTCGTACGTCACCTTGAATATATTTGAAAGGTTTTTGTAGTATATTTATGGTATATAGTTTGCTGACCTGAAATTGCAGAAAACAAAATGAAGAGTTTTGGGTTTAGATATTTCTGTCATATCTGAGATACTAGAATTCTCTCCCCATCCTTTCAAAAGGAGGACTTTTTCCTTTTGCAAGGCCTTTGTAACACCTGCAATTTACATTCTGGTTTTCTAAGACTGTCACTTTCCTTCTGCCTAATCCCTACCATACATCAACTACATTTGTTTTTATACTGCTGGAAGCTGTGAAGAAACAATTCTTCAGTGATGTCACTAGTAAATGAATAAACAAAAGCTTTGTGTTCCCCAGACTTTGTGTTCTTTGAGCTAATATACACCGAGAGATATTTCTGTGAAACACTCTATGTGTGTGTTTTAGATTAGTTAAATAATTGAGTTAAACTATGGCAGGGTAGAGGAGGAGTGAGAAGGAACAAAATAACTACAGAATGAACAGATAGTGCTGCAGACGTTGTTAAAACTTACCAGACTAAATCTGAAAGTAAACCCTGAGAATGGGAGGCGAGGATAGCTGTACTAAATGGATATAAATGTTAGTGTGCTAGCTGCAGTGTAATGCAAACTGTTCAAGTTACTTTAGTATTTATAAAATACTATTTTAAGGACCCTGTTTTCTCTGAAAGGAATAAATAAACCATTCCCTATTTCTGAAATCATATGTTAGGCTAAAAAATATTCAGAGATTTAAATTGAATCGATTTTTTGCATTGAAGAAGGATGTGCTTTAAAGTCAACTTACCTTGTTTTGTAAAGCTGTTATGTGAGGTTTGTAATGTAATAGGACAAATATTGTGATTATCAAACAAGTTTTTTGCTACATTTTTGTAAACTGTAAGGGTCTTTTTGTTTGTCAATTCTTATAGCAGAACTCTGAAGAAAGTTGCTCGAACTTCTGGATAAAACAGCTACATGCTGTACTCCCAATTACAGTTTACCATTTTTTTTCTTTCCTAGGATGGGAATTGTACTCTTTTAACCCATTGTCCCCTGCCTCATTAATTACAAATACCCTCCAGACATTGCTTTCTCAAGGCACATCAAAGTTTATTATAAATGCAGCTCACCATTTGTGGGCAGTGCTGTGTTGTGCTGCTTTGGTACAAAAAATATTTCACTCGCATGCTAAATTTATTAGATATTCCTTATGTAAACCAAAGAGGTATTCTTTGATGTTCAGACAAGTCATGATTTTAGCAACTAACCGTAAAATCCCTAGTTAAGTTGTGCAAGAAACCTCTCTCAAATGGTGCCTTAGTTGGTGACAGAGTTGTTTTCCTTACTAGAAAAAACAATGAAGTAGAAAACAAAATACATCCATTTGAGTAATTGACAGGTCCACAGAACTTCTCCGCATTTGGCACCAACACTTAGGCTCACTCATTTACAGGTTTGGAGTACTGGAAGGATTGGGGCCTGACTTTGTACAGGAGAGCTAATGGGTGCTCTATGGGCCCTGGGAGTCCTGCACAAGGCACCTTCTGATTTCAGTGCTGTTTTGGAAACTAAGCAGTTATGAAAAGAAAACCAATAGGGCTTAATCCCCATTAAAGAAATAAAAAATAAAGTTGGTCAGAGTGCCATTTCAGTGGCAGCTAGCAGAAAAAAACCATTTTTCTAGATTACTGTGTGCATCATTTGTGTGTCTTATTACGTCCTCCCAGTGCTTTGCTACTATCTGTATGCATTTTTTTTTTATGAGCTGGTTTGAGACATGCTGTCCTCTATGGCGTCAACAAGTAGCACAAAACCCATGTGATACACTCACAAATATTATTTTTATTAATTGAGCAATTAGTCTCTGATGTAGCAGGCATTCCTAGACTTGTCCTTGAATTGTGTTTGATTTATTCCAATTTTCAATGAACTGATGCAGTAGAAATCCATACATAAAAAACATGAAAGGTTCTTTAAATTTATTCTGTGCAAAGAAATAAAAAATGGCTGGCCTAATGCTAATTAAAAAAAAGAAAAATTAGTTACTGGAAAATTTAAGCATAGAGGCTGTTGCATCTGCCTCTAGATTTTCTTAAATAAAGCAACTTTTTAGTAATGATCTCTCTCTTAGCACCATCTTTATTATTAAGTGTATGTCTCATTCATGTTTGTGAATCAGGAGCTGATGAAGGTTTCTGAACAAAATATCCATGAGTTATTTGTTTGGTGTTTTCCTAATTAGAAAAAAAAAAAAAAAAGGAAAAAAAAGCCCAATTTCAATAAGGGTACAATTTCATTGTAGCATTATATGTGGACTTCTGTTGAAAGACCCTAAGCATGTCAGTGAAACAAAGCACAAATTTTTCAGTTAAGCCATGTAGACAAATCTGAGATTTCATTTGCTTTCTAGAAGTTAGTCAGGCTAGCTGTTAATCTGCCTTTACTGAAATGGAAATATATACCAAGTGGACTTGAGGTTTATAGTAGAAAACTGGAATGGTGTGAATAGGAAAGTGGGATTGGCAAAATGTTTTGCAGAGTTTTTTGTTAGATCTGTGATTAAAAGTTAAACAAATAATTGGATAGATATCACCGCTTGAACTGGGAAAACAATATTGAATGTAATAATTTATTTTAAGAAGAAAACAAAGAGAAAAAATAATCTATCATTTGCCCACATAAGCCACTTTCTTTTCTTTGAATCTACCTTTTCCCACCTGGTTTTCTTTTTTTTTTACATGCTTTCAAAGTTAAATAGATGTAGATATTTAATTTGTATGGTGCTCGAGTTTTGTTCCTTAGGTATAGCTTCTCACACGTGGATGTTCTTTGTTGCCTAGAAGGGAGGTTTGAGGGAGAAGGTAAACCAGGATGGATGGATATCAAAACTGTGTGTCTAAAGAGGTGGCTGCCATTCTGCCACAGTGTAGCAACAACCACATTCTGTCTCTCCATCTTTCTGAGACTTGTAAGTTGTCACCAGGAAAGGACAGAGACTCATTTAAGCTGAATTTGTCTGAGGACAAGGGTTTCTCTTCATAGAATTATAAAGTGTCTCAGGTTGGAAGGGACCGATAGGAATCATCTAGTCTGACTCTTTCTGCAAGCAGGGATGCTGGGACTGGTAAATAACCTGGGATATGCTACTTGGGGCATGCTTTTGGGATCATACGGTAGCTAGCTGAAGGGGATCTGCATATGATTTTGCATTTCAGAGGTGGGTGATAGCTGCTAAATTTTGCAAATGTCTGACTTTGAAGATGGAATTATGTAAACACTCTTCATGAATTATAATGGGACTGAGGCAACATGATTTTTTTGTGGTTTATTTTTTTTGCTTATTTTATTGATTTCATAGTGGAATACTTTTATTTATGCATTTATGTTCATAAATTACCAGGTAAGAGACTGTGGATAAGCAGATGAAACAAGATCAAAGATTAAGGCAGAAGGCCTTAGGGTGAAGCTAAACTCTTTAATGCTGTATTCACTTGTATAGCAGCAGAAACTACACAGTGCTCTTTCTGCTCTTTTCTATGTTGTACAAGGAATAATGGGGAGTAGCCCAGAGTCTCCAAAACTGGAAACAAATGTCAGTGCTGGATGCTGTCACCAGCTTCAATAACTGGGATTACTAGTATAGAAATAAGTTTAACTGCTTTTTTAAAAAGTTATTTTTCTTTATTGTTATGACTGTGTTCATTATTTGTATTGCAATGGTGCACAGAAGTCCCAGAAATGGGCCAGGAGTCTGGCAATTGCACAAACACAGAACAAACCTTATTTCCACAATGAACTGATCCCAGAGTGGGATGTTGCAAGTACTGTAAATCTTCATCCCAACCATTTGAGATGATTTATCAAGAGCTGTACATGCTCACTGATCCAGAAATAAGGAGAGGACTTCAAAAGAAGGGTTGGAATAATGTTAGCTAAAATTGCATGAGCTTGATTCAATTTTCATTTTGCTGTGCACATTACTTTGAAATTTCTTTTGTCATGGCAGAGATAGCCAACCAGGAAGATATTGAGGAAGGAAACTGTAAAGGAGGCAATACAGTTGAGTTTTTTGGATGTTTTTGGATGTTTCTGGGGGGTCAATAGTAGTATGAGGTGGTTCTGTTTGTTTAATTCACACTGAAATTTACTGAGAATTTAGGAGATCTACCAGAGCTATTTCTTATCAGATAACAGTCTGCCAGTGGAACCAAATACTGGTAAGAAGACATAACAAAATGGTATCAGAGGCTTATGATGCAACTTCTTCTGCAGGCAAAATGCTCTTGGGAGCAATAAGACACTTCCTAGCTTCGAGTGTACTGTGGGGAGATGAGATGGAAGTTTACTTTGTTGATTCTTGGGGTTGAAAAAATGAAATCTATGGCTTAATGTTTGCTTGGTATCTTGTTCTCTGCCATCCTTTATCTAGTAATATTGACTCACTGTATTCAATCAACCCAGTCAATGTATGAAATATTGTATATACCTCATAATTACATTATGACCTAAAATGGGAAATAATATTTATGAATAGCTGATAAACCTGAAAATCTCTTATCATTTGAATACGTTGATACTCTGATTAATTCTAGTCCCCTCAGCACCACCTGAGATATTATCCTTTGTATGAAAATTTTGGGAGCAGTTGGAGAGAAATTATGGTACCATAAACCACTAGGTCAAGTTTTTGGGATCCAGATTTGATCCATTGTCCTATATTTTTCATTCATTTGGTTGTGAAATAGCAAATAATTTTGGCAGAGACCTGCTCTGAGTTACAATAATTTTAAAATCTGAGAATCTATCAAAACCATATTTGTAGCTGTAGCAAAATGAATGTTTACATTGCAGTCTGTCCAACATGAGTAATGTCAACAATATTGCAGTGTACATTTTATTCCAGCTAGCAACAGTAGCTTTATCCAAGTTCCAATCAGAGGTACAGTGTAAACACAAACCTAAGTTTTATGTCTTGCAGTGGTAAGCCAGTCATGTTATGGTTTAAAAAAAAAAAAGTCTTTGCATGTATGTGTATCTGTGTATAGAACTATTACAATGGTTCTTGCAGTTGCATTTTATATAATATTTTTTTTCAGCTAATGACTTAATGTCAAATACTTTTGCATTTTAGTTGTAAGTATAGAAAGTGCCATTTTTATAGCCTGTTCCTTTTTGAAACTAAATGTGATGTGTCAAAGATGCTAATCAACAACTGAAAGAGCTGAGCCCTTTTTGATAGGTCTCTGTAGTCCATTCCACAGCAGGACATGGACTTGGCTCAGGGCAGTGCGCGGAAAGATAGCTCTAATCATCATACCGTAACCTAACTTTGCATCAATAAGAAAATCAAAATTCAACACAGTGTGATCATTTTGCTCACTGATTATTGACTAAAAACTCATAACTTGGCTAAAATTACATGGTATGGCAAGTCCATTATATGCCCTTTGGCTAATAGCTGCTAGAAATGTCTTCACTCCTTAATCTTCATAGTGCTTACTTGCTAAAGGTTGTGTTCCTTAAAGAAGCAATAATGCACTCTGTACCTCTTAAAGTGAAAACCTTTACCACATTAGACAAATGTAAGCAAATTGTCTAGCCCAGATAAAATAGTTTTCTGAAGATTTGTTGCTTGATGCTTGGTGTAGATGATGCTTCTGTATTTTTTAATATCAATTTTTTTCTCACCTGGTTGTGAAAATTTTACAAAGCTGAAGTTCGTGTTCCATCATGACAGTCTTTTCAAGGTTGTTTCTGTATGTACTCTGAAGTCTGGGTGCATGATCTGACCAACTTAGTGTCTCTGTGAGTCTGGTAAACCTGGTTTCTACTTATGATTTACACTATAACTATTAATTTGAAGTGCCCCTAGAATTTGTATTTTAACAATACATAACATCTGTACAAATTTAACCAGTGGAAGATTATAAAAGTGCATTATGTCTGGTTTAGTGAATATCAATACCTATAATGTGCAATTTTGAGGAGCTTTTGATTTAAAAGGGAAAATTAAAAAAAAGCAGGACTGGGGAAAGAGTCATCCTGAAAGCAGTTTTGAGGAGTCTGCTTGGGTTAGATGACAAGTCTTTTTCAGGATGAAAAGTGGCCAATGATATTTGGAAGAAATACACATTTGATACCTACTTTGCTAACATGTCTTTGTTCACAGATTATCAGTATAGCACATACAAATACAACTAATCTGTTTATCATATCATGTGTGTCATTATTTCCTTATGTTTTGAGATCTGTTACACAGTAATCCTTAATATTTTTGACTTACAGATAACAGGAAGTGTGTCCTTATGACATGGCACACACACACACATGCACACACATTAAGAGAGGGAGGGGTGGGAAGAGAGAAAGAGAGGGAAATTCAGTAAGTGACATGAGTGAGATCAAGGTGATGCCAAAATTACTAGAAAGAAAGAAAAAAAGCAGAGAATTGGAGATAAGATAAAAAGTAGAGTAACGTAGAAATCAGAGCCCAAGAGCATAAGTACATCTTATGATGCAAGTGTCCAAGAACACTATAGTGTAAGATAATATAGATAATATATAACTTAAAATGAAATGAAATAAAATATAAGCCAATGAAAGGAAAATGCATATGTAAAAGAAATGTGAATCTCCTAATTCTAAAAAGTGGAATAATATTTTCCTGAAGCAGTGTGGCAGTGTATTCTACCAACACTGCAAGACCTCACTGGTGGAAAACCTCCTAATCTAAGCACCCCCTGGAAAACACAATGGTCTCTCCCCAAAACTGTGTAATCCCCTATGGTTGTAACCTACCCCTAAATCCTACACTTCCCTGATCCCCGTTGGTTAAGGGGGTTTCTCCCCACCTCCTGTTATCTGGCCCCAGATCGTCCCTATAACTGGGGGCTCTCGGGGCCATCTTGCTCTCTTTCTGCCTTGGACCCCTTCAGAATAAAACGTCTGGAACTTCCAGGAGAGAGGGCCTCTGAATTCTTTGTCTCTGGGAATGCCAGGGCTATCCGGCTCAGTGGGTGAGTGAGAACTGTGCCTGACACATCGGCACGGGTGTGAGAAAAGCCTTTCTGTACAGCACCAGAGCAGTGCTGGCTGAAGTGATCTCTCAGAAGCCATAGAGACACTTTCGGTAAATGCAGAGGCTTGTTCCACCCCTCCTCACCCACGGCATTAAAGCAGATAATAAAGTCGAGTGAAATCCATAGTCATTACTAGGTTACCAAGTGATACAATTAAATCTCTCATAATGAAGTTTTCCACATATTAAAAATACAAACATATATTTGTGATACTATGGAACATTGCTCATACAGATGACTAAAGTCCTTAGCATAGACAAATATGGGATCTGTACAGTTACCTAAATGTATAAAGTTAAGTATGTTTTTAAAACTTTACATTATTGAAGCCTGGATATGTAAAAACAAAGTACAAGAAGGAAAACATCCTAACAGATTTGCCAAATATATGGCATCAGAATAACCTGAAAATTTTATATTCCAAATTTATAGTTTAATTTCAGTATAAAATGTGAAAATAAGATTGGATCCAGACATTTATGAAATCAAATTTACAGTTATCTGTGATGTTGTGTTTTGGGTTACTATCTGCTAGTCATAACTGGTGTTAATTGTAGAAGAACAATATACTGTGGAAAAACAACATGCATGAAAAAAGGTTATGGGTTAAAGCCTGTTTGGACTTTAAATGTGTGAGTTACAAATAGTTGGAGATGTGTTTGTACATATATTTGCTGAAAATCATGAGTTTAGTCTGCTGCTGTATGAAATGTGAGTTGAATTTGCAATGTATATGATGTATGGCATATTTTGAAAAGCCAATATAAAACCTCTGCAAATTTAGAGATTCTCTACAAAGTGTTTTATTGCACATTTTGTGATACGCATTTCTGCTGGCAGTCCGTACCACCTCAAATTCCCCTAGAGATGAATTTTGATTGTGGTGCATTGCTAAGAATGACTTTAAACATGGGAGAAGAAATACTCATTTCAATCTGTAAATTGGCTTAATTCCTAGGAAGACCATGAATGGTTTGGACAAACCATGGAAAACCTTTTTCCTTTTTGATGTGGTGTTTACTTTCTGAAAATCAAAAGCAATACAATGATAGTTAAGAAGACAAAGAGAGAAAAGTCCTTTACTGGACTTTGACTGGCAACCGGTGAGTTCCATCTACTTCAGTGAAAAACAGCATGTAGGCTATTTTGCTATATTCTTTGTGAAGTATCATACTTATGACTTCCATGGGACTTTATGATAACTAAAGAAAAAGAATGTGAGAACTCTTGTTTTGGATCATTTTTGTTTGTTTATTTGGAGGACAACCATATGGCAAATGCAGTCGGTTCCCTGTAGACAGCTCCAATTGTGTACAGATTCACAAAGACTGAGGAAAGAATTGGATCCGTTGTTGAAAGGGTCACAGTGTGTAGCTAGTTAGCCAGAATTTTGAAGAGTAAGGGAATCATTAGGAGTTTGACATTCAGGGCTCTAATTGTGGTTTTGAGTATTAAGTTAAAGGATCAAAAAGTGATATTCTCCTTGGACCATCTGGAGTTACTCAAGCCAGCAGTAAATGTTCAGCAGATTTGAGACTGTTGTTAACTTTCTAACATTGTTTTCTGTGGAGTGGTTTGTTTTTTTTTTCCTTCTGTTTATTCAGGGGTGGTCTTCAGGTCAGTAATAGTAGGTGCTTCAAGAAAATATCGGTGTTTTGGGACAGTGACATCATTTCTGTTGTGTGTGGGCAAGCAAGTGTGATAGTCCTTTCCTTTCCTCAGTGGGAGAAATCAGCAAGTATGGTATGGGCAGAAGGTCAGTTGTTCCCAGTCAGAAAGTGCTGACCCTTTGCAAGCTCATCAACATGACTTTCATTTGTAATGACTATGCTTAAATAAGTCTTTGTTCATTAAAATATGCAAGCAAAGCTGCTTGTTCTTTCTGTGAATAGTGAGATGCTGATTTAATGAGGAACAGCAAAAGGATGTATGTGGAAGCTTGCCACCGTTCAAAATGGTGGGAAAGTGCCAAGGTGAGCAATGCATAGAGCAGATGTGGTGATCTCACTTCTTCAAAACCAGTATGAATTAGAAGCATTTGCTCCAGAGTTTGCCTAACTCTTGATTGTCTTTCCTTCCCCCTTATTCTGTGCTTCTACCTGATCAGATCTCGTCCCCCAGCACTAAATCCAGCACACAGGCTTTGATCTTGTGACCCAGCCAGTCTAAAAAGCAGTTTGCATGAAGACACATTTTAATCATTCATATGATGATTGCTGGCTAACTGTTGTTAAACCACAATTATTGATCCGCTACTGTTGCAGTAGGTGGGTGAGGAAACATGGCCTGTTTGTTGCCGACAGAATAGGAAGGAAGCATAAAGCTCCTTTAACCCACATTCTTTTCATGAAAACTTCATGGTGGTGAGTTACTCGCCCTGCATTATGAGGTGCTTGATTTGACTGAAATGGCTATATCAACAAGAATGGGTGCATTTAAAATACACAGAATGGGAAATAATTGTGCATTGCACTTACATCTGGGTTGGCTAACAGGTTAACTGCTGAGAAGTAATGTACCTGGAAGAACAAGCCTGGTGTAAAACTCCTTCCAAGGCAAATGTAGATGTGTGATATATGTTAAACTTTTACTGAGGACATGTTTCTACACAAATTATGCTGTCAGACAAAACAAATGCATACTGCATAAACTTTGACTGGTTCAAGATTGTTCAAATAATTTGGTTCAAATTATGTTCAGGTAACTGGTTTTTTGGTGCTGATTTTGCTGTTGGGTCATATTTATAGTTCTGTTCTAAAAGAAGTGGACCAAAAATGGACGTATGGAAATCAAGGAATTAATACTTGCACTGACTGTAGGTGATCCACAGTGTAAAACACAGGGTTATTCTGTTATTTAGGAATATATATATATAAAAAATAGGTAATCTCCCCAAACATTGTGTTTTAGCTTGCAAGGATGATGAACAAGAGAATCTAGGATGGAAAATTTGTTAAAAATGAAACCTGAAGGACTGAAACAAAACTGCAATTCTAATAACATTTTATTAGTGCCTGGGAGCCCATGCCTTTGCTACGACTCCCTGAGTGGTTTTTTTTTGTTGTTGTTTTTTTGTTGGTTTTTTTTTTTTTGTTTTGTTATAATTACAGTATCTTGCCTGCACTTTGTCCCTCTGATCCTTTGTTAAAACCCAGATCACTATGTGCAGACTGTGCTTGTAGGTGTGATTTATTGAGTGACAAGTAGCTGTAGGGTAGAACACACGCCTCTGTACCTGAGTAAAGTATTAGACATCACAGAGCTGGGGGGGGGGGGGGGGGGGCGGGGGAGGGAAAAAAAGCACAAAGACANNNGGCGTGGTGTTGAGCGAGGGCGTGCCGAGAGAGAGAGAAGAAAAGCACAGAGCAGTAGCACAGCAGCTCCTGGATACAGATCAGACAAGAGGTTCTGCCACAAATCACCTAGAAACATGTCAGACGCTGCATGTTTGTTGTTTTACACTGAGGGCACAGCCGTAGTCCAAAAGTATTGATTCTTTTCTTTGTACAGAGACAGAAACTGTCAGCTCTAGCAGGCTGACCTTGGTATGGCTCAGACAACTATTCCCCACCCTGCCTACCATATGAACCCCACAGGAAAAGTCCAGGCAAGATATGCCAATGTCCGTTTCACATAAACAGAGAGAAACCCAAGCCTGCCGAAACAGCTCCCATCTCTCCCTCCAGAGGTGCACGGTAGCAGTTTTGCACCACATTTCCTATGACAGAGAATTTGATTTTTCCAGTTTTTCAACATTCAAGAAATATTAATTCTACTTAATAATTCAGGAATTCAAGAAAATAATAACAAGAGTAATAATAATAATAATAGTAACTTCCACTGCTACTTCTCACAAAGAAAAAGCACTTGCATTGTTTCTTATGGTCCTGGTGGGAAGAGTGAGAAACAAGCCCACTTCGCACTAATCACAGGCAGAAATGTTTTAATAGAATTTTAATTGTTTGTGTTAGTATGGTAAAATGACCCAGACATATTGTACCTATAAAAACACGACCACACTTCTGGGAAATATTTGAGTTGACTTTAAACATTCTTTTGCATTTTATTACAATGTATTTCAGTGCACTGGAATTATGTGGTGTCTTTTTCAAGGCTTCACTGTTTTACCAATATTATTTCCCTCCTTTTAAACATCTTTCTCTTCCCCTCCCCAGCCTTAACACCTTCATTCAATCAGTGATGAACAGAACTTAATATTAAGGAATACTATCCCTATGCTAAAGTCTAAGTTGAGTTACAAATTTGACTCCAACAAGGATATGTGGTTTGGAATCTGTGAAGGCAGAGAAGCTCTGTAAAGCCTTACCTATCTATAATTACCTTCTTCAGCCAAGTTTTAATACAGCTCCATGTTCTGACATTATCCATCACCAGGTTCCGTCATTCCTTGGTGAATGACTTTTTCTGTAGGACTTTATAGAGCATAAAACTCACTGTAGATATCTTAATTAATCCTATTTTTATTTTAAACCCCAACTTGAAACACAGTGCTATTGGTCCTCGGACTTTAATAACTTGAGCAGTATTTGCTATCTGTAATATTTAAGGTGCTTTATAGAACAGACGGAAAAGTACTGTGTAAGAGTATTTTACTTAAATTTCCTTAAATACTTGTATTTTACTTAAACCAGAAAGTTAATGTAGAAAATCCAAAAGGATAAATGAAGAAAAGAGTGTACAGACATTATAGTGATAGGTTATTTGGGAATTGGTTTGCTTTAAAGGAGTTGCTTATTTTCATTATGGCTCTTATTTAGTTATTATTTTAACTTGAAAGTACATTACATACTGTATGCAGCTTTCCAAGGAAAAGTGTTGATCTGAATAGAGATTCATTCTGCTTTGCCCTATAAACTGTCTAAATCTATCTATGTTTCTGCTGAAGTCTGTCACTTAACCATATTATGTGATATGGAAACACTGTATCACCAAGTTAGAGTAGTTTCATCATGTTGGAAAAAGTTGAAGCAGATTGGTAATAGAAGTCTCTTAAGAATCACAGCATATTACAGCTTTCTTTAAGTTGTGCTAAACAAAATAGCTTTTGAAACTTTTGAGTTTTCAAAATTCATATAATGTTGAACAATTCACTGAGCACCAAACACCACCCCCCCCTCCACCCCGCTCAGATTTTGGGAAATGCTATCTAATATTGTGTAAGCATATTACCATATTACCATATTATGTTCTTAATTCAAAAAATGTGTTACTTATGCAAGAAAAGGTGAGTCAGAGAGACGTAGGGCCTCATCATCACTGGAAATATTTCATTGGTCTATCAAACCCTAGTTATTGCAGTAGGGAAAATATATTAGCAGAAAATAGTTCTCTTCTTTTGTTATTATTTGCTTTGTGCTTTTTATAGCGGTTTTCACATGTTTATTCTTCCCATTTATAATTAATTTCCCTTTTTTCACTTAGAAACTGCAAAGAAAGACATTGCAAAAAATTTGAAATTGACCGAAAATTATCTAATTGCCTAGAATTTTGAGAGGAGGATACAACTTAAACTTTTAAAATTAGTTATCTTGCAGACTGTGTCATTTCAATGCTTTCTGTGGCATTCTGAAAACCGTCCAGTCTTAAAGGAAATTTTAAAGAATTCTTTTATACTAAATCATTTCGTCTCACCAAGAAAATGGTTAATATTGAAGTAAAACTTATGCTTTGCCCTCTTTAAACTGTTTCTATTTCTTATAAAGAGCATAATTAAACTGGAGAGAACCTTTGCTATTCCTTACGCGCTCTCTAGTACTATTGTTATTAAATATATTTTTCCATATTGAAAAGTAACATTTTTAAAAAGTCTGTTTTCGCTGTAACAAAATAAACAAAGGGAGATAAAATTATTTGTAATTTTGTGAAGCTATAAAATAATTTAATTTTGCTTTTTTTCAACCTGTTTTCAAGTTGAAAAGAAAAATATTTAAAAACCTTTAGGGTTTTTTATTATTCCATGGTAAAATATTGAATGTGGTGAGGTATTCAGAGATGTAAATGGCTCTCAGATGATAAGAAATTTCTTTATGGTGATATTCATTCACAAGGTGGGTATGATAGACAATGCAATAAGAACAGCATAAAAACTCAAGTATTACAACATAGAGATAAAAGGAGCAAGTACCATATTTAATTTTTCTGGAACAGCAGTGATGCAAATATAAAAATGGTAGCTCATTGGATGTTGCCAGGTTTTCTGAAATCCATGTTATTCTTAAGAACAAGGTATTCTTCTCTTTGTGCATGTCATAGTCATGTGATGTACTTACGCTTTTCAGTGGTGTCACCTGGGTTATGCCTTTCCTTGTTAGTATCGGTTAGGACAGGGTCTATAAATCACTATGTAATATGCAGGTCTTTTGAAAATGCACCAAAGGTTTATTGCCAGTAACAGACCAGTGGCCTTATGTGGGGGCTTTACATGAATAAAATAGATTCATGAGCCATTTTATAGCATTACAAGCTGTATTATAAATATATCATCCTTTTCAGAAAATTAACATGAAAAACAGTCTAATGAGCTACCAGTTATAATCTCCCAGAGAACTGAGAACATGGCTAAGCTTATAGACCAAGTGATTCAATTTTAATTAAAGGCGAGAAACTTAGAAGTTTCAAAAGGCTTTTGCTTGTTTTGTGAGGGTTTTTGCTTTGTTTTTGAATACTGTATTATACCGAATAGTAATGCAATGCTGTCACAAAACTATGCATGACATTTTATAAAATCTAGTAGGTATGGGGAAATGAGAGAGGATATAAGAAAAGGTTTCAAAATTTGATTGTTATAAAATAGATTAAATATTTTGTTATATTTCCCAAAATTTTCCGAAAGTCTTCAAGATTAGTGTTGAAATATATGGAGTCAAGCAATTCATATCTAAGAAAATCATATAACAAGGGGGGAAAAATGGAATGGAAAATGGAGAATAAAACAACAAAAAAGATTGAGTTTCTATGATTGTTTTTTTTCTGAATATGGCTAGGAAATGCTCCTACCTGAGTGCATTTTTCACAGATTTTTGCTTTGTCCGGACTTGCATAGTAAGGTAGAAGAAAGATTTGCAGAAATATAAGAAATCAGTACTTTTTTTTCTTGTACTGGCTATACATAGGAATAATGGTTTTGAGCAAATGAGTGTTCAGGCAACGCATGGGAAAAATTGCTTAACAGCAAACCTGTGACAATAGGAGCAAAATATATACTATATTTTAATGTATGGAAAATGCCAGTGACAAGAAGTAGAAAATTTGCATATGAAGGAGGAAGGACAACATAAATTGGACAACCATCACTTCTTACGCTTGCTCCTGTTAATTCTTTGTTGTTAACAATCTTTCTGTCCAGCTAGCTTTATTAAGTAACACCAGCTTTTTAAACCTTTTTTTCAGACTTCTCTTGATTTCTAATTTTGGTGTCAAAGATTTTGTGTCAAATCCTGATTGTATCAAAATGCCAACAAAAAAAACCTTAGTGGAGTTACTAGGTTTCAAAATTTATGCACAAATGTTTCTCTAGAGAATTAATTTGCTGAGAATATATTTTAAACCTAAATGTAAACTCAGAATATAAACCTAAATTTTAAATAAAAAGAGAAATTAATCATATGTCATCTGTTCATTTAAGAGGTCCTTGAGAGTTTTTGAAATGGGACTACTATTTGAAAACTTTGCTTTTATGGCATAAGAACAGTTTAGAGACTAACATACGATTAAGAACACAGATGTAGATTTTAATGTTTTTTACTCTGAAGCAGACAGACAAGCTAGCAGTTCAGCAGTTCAAACATAAAAAATCCTTGGTTACACAGTTTAGAAGGCAAAGTTCTGAAAATACTCTTCACAGAATTTGTAAGTTTTTTGTATAAAAAGGCTAAACATTTGAGCAATGGCCAAATCTATAGGGGTCATATTTGCCAGGGACTTATACACTGTTCATCCATATTCTTCACATAATTCAAGGGAGACGCCCTATTAATATCCCATTTACCCCTTTAAAAGTGGTTGAAAAGTAAACTCCCTTTTTTACAACTAATCCATGCATATTATTTCTGTTTTGGATTTAAGACAGCTTTCCAGTTTTGATGTCATTACACATTTTATATTCCAGTCTGGTTTATAGTACAACTACACAGGGGATCTGAAGGGTAAGAATAATTTTCAGATCTAAATAAACAGGACAAATCCTGAAGCTCTATGACAAATCCTATGTTGCAGATCCCATGTGAAACAATGGGACCTTTACCTGAGCAAGGATTCTGAGACCTGGAAACTAGGTTCAAATCTTTCAATAAATAGCCCTTCTGGAGACTGTTGTTTGAAATCATGGCTGAAGTTTACTATGCCAGGAGATCTTTAAATTCACCAAGATGGTGTCTGTTCTCTGTAAATATAAGGGTCCTCATTCTATATTCATAGCAATCTTGTCCCTGCTTATGGTAACTCAATTGGCTTGAACAACTCAACTTGCAAAAACTAGTAAAATAAAAAAAAAAAAACAAACTAGTAGTATTTTGGACAGTTCAGAATCCTCTAAAATTTACCATAATCCTCTGTGTGCATAAGAGGAAATTACAGTCTTAGCAAGATGTGTCAGCATTTCAATGTTATGAATATATACAGCAATTTTGAAAAGTTTCATGATGATACTAAACTGGGCAAGTGGCTGATCAGTCTGAAGGCTGTGCTGCCATTCTGTGGGGCCTTGATCAGCTGGAGGGTTGGGCAGAGAGAAACCTAATGAGGTTCAACAAGGGCAAGTGTTGGGTCCTGCAGCTGGGGAGGAACAGCCCCAAGTGCCAGCACTGGCTGCGGCTGAGCTCCTACAGAGCAGCTCTGTGGGGGACTCTTGGTGAATCACAAATTGTCCACAAGCCGTCAGTGCTCTTGTGGCCAGCAGGGCCAATGGTGTCCTGGGCTGCATTGGGAAGAGTGTGGCCAACAGGTCGAGGGAGGTGATCCTCCCACTCTGCTCGGCCCTAGTGAGGCCCCCTCTGGAATGCTGTGTCCAGTTCTGGGCTCCTCAGCACAAGAGAGACAAGGAGCTGCTGGAGAGGCTCCAGTGGAGGGCTACAAGGATGATCAGGGGTCTGGAGCATCTCTCTCCTGAGGAGAGACTCTCTGAGCTGGGCCTGTTTAGTCTGGAGAAGAGAAGACTGAGGAGAGCTCATCAATACATAGAAATATCTCAAAGGTGGGTGTCGGGAGGATGGGGCCAGACTCTTTGCAGTGGTGCCCAATGGCAGGACAAGGACTAAAGGCCATGAACTGACGCTCAAGAAGTTACACCATAACATGAGGCAGAACTTCTTTACGTTGAGAGTGGCAGAGCACTGGAGCAGGATGCCTGGGGAGGTTGTGGAGTCTCCCTCTCTGGAGACACTCAAAACCCACCTGGATGTATTCTTGTGTCACCATCTCTAGGTGATCCTGCCTTGGCAAGGGGGTTGGACATGGTGATCTACAGAGGTCCCTTCCAACTCAAACAATTACATTATTCTGTGACTCTTTGGGATAAAGGTCATTACTCTTGTTGCATAGAGTTTATTCTTAATTCTTCAGTATTTATTTGGCTGAAATCATAGCAGTCTTCTTTGTGATGTGTCTAGACTGTGTAAATAGGGAAACTTAAACAGACTTGTGTGATAAATGCACCTTATGATATGCACAGAGCTGCTATACTTTAGAAACGTTATAACTTGTATATAATCACATTTTCTTGTCACCTAGTATTTGTCCTGCAATGGTTCATTGTAGATTCCTACATTCTCAGAAGTTGTTCCTAGAAAGCTGCCACTTAACATTCAGTTTATTGTTTCTGCAAACCTTCTTGGCAAAAAAATAGTCCTCGGAAACTAAACAGAAAGGAAACACAAACACACAGAGAGAATGTTCAGAAGGACTTCGAGTAAATGTTCATAAAAACCTGTTAATATATACACATCTCGTTTTGTTAAAGAGAATTTGGAAATATGTAATATTTCCCTCCAATGTAATATGTCCCTCCAAATATGAGGGACATCATCCACCCTAAGAACTACTGTGACACTTGGACTGCTCATAAATAACCATATTTACACTATTTAGTGGAAGCATTTCTTTCAGCTTTTCTTCTGGTCCATAGTTCTACTAAATTTTTACTAATGATGCTGTGAAGTGCTATTACAACCCATTTGTTTTGAATGACTGTTTACTTCATGACATATGATCCTAATCCTTACATTACTAGAAAAATAAATAATTTCAGTGTTACTCTTTGTGGTGGAAACAAGCAAATGAAACCCCTGTAAAACCCAAGCTAAATGTATGTTTGGCTGGAATTTCATGTGAACATCTCTCCAGAGCACTTAGTAGGTTATGTTTTTGTTTCTGAAAAATGGAGGATGAGGAAGAAGAGTTTTTATCTGGAGGTGGCTGCTTTCAGCCATGCAGATAGTGGACTGCAGATCAATATTCCTGAATGCAAAATTGAAGTTTTTACTCTGCAGTAGCTGAAGCAGTTTTCCCTGCCTGTGACACCTTTGTGTTTTTGCAGTGAAATGGAGATGCTTTTTAAAATCTGTTACTGGTTATCCAGAATGGCATTATTATCTCAGACTTCCAGGACTCATTTTTCCCCTTCACTTTGTTCTTTTGATTGACCTTCTCCTTACTTCCCACTCACTTTTATTCTATCCTTGCTTCTTTTGTATGTGTTGTTTGTCTTTCCATTGCCATACTATTATTTGTAACCCTGTTGGCCACTTTTTTATGGCAAAAAACCAAACAAATTTGGTGTGTCAAAAAAGAAACAAACAAAAAAACCAAACAAAATACCCAAAAACCCAACAACAAAAACAACAACAAAACAAAACAAAAAAAACCCAAGAAAAAATCAAAACAAGCCTGATCTAGGGGCAACCAGCACAAACAATATTCAGCACAGTAGTGCTGCCTGTGTTCCTGAAGACTTATAATTTCTGTTTTGCTCCTTGACTGGGGTTTTCTCTCTTCCTAGTCATGACCAGAGACTGTGCTTCCTTTTTGCTCATGCAATATTTCTCAGTATGAGGCCAGGGTTCTTTTTGGGTAGGTTCTGTGAGGTTTTACTGCCTTGTTTGCTATTACCCAGGTACTACCCAGATTAAAGAGTAATAGTGGTACAGTTTTCTTTCTACTCCTGCTGTTTTGTCCAGCAGTGCATCCATCATTGAAGTGATGAGGGAAGATGAAGGGAATACTAAGCAGAGGGGCATAATATTTAGTAGAGCTGTAGTTTACTTCAGTCATTCATTTCCACTACTGAGAATCGAAGAGGCATCTTGATTTTGTTTCAAAAGTGTCAAGACAACTAAGGAATGGCTTAGAAATGGAGGAAATGTTAAGAAAACATTTCATTCTTGCCGATTCCCTAATTTCAAAGTGTTTTTCCCAGTTACTGGGTTCTCACTTCAATAAATGTTTTTACAAGAGGTCTTAGGACCTTAATGAAATCTACTCCCTTTTCTTTCACCTTTAAAGCACCTGAAAAGAAAGTAGGAAATGTTGCCTAAGCCATAATATTTTCTTATCATTGTCATCCCTAGTAATTTTAAATGGAATTTTTTTATGAACATTTTGCTCTCTTTTTCATTTTGGTATTTAAGTGTCTGAACAATGATAACTAATCTTTTCAATTTTCAGATTCACATATTTCTGTGCATAGGTCTGATGTCCTTGTCTGTGTGACCACTTGCTTTAAATCAAAACTTGTTTCACAGAAATGACCAGAGAAGCACAACAGAAAAGTTAAAACTGCCACGGTAAGAGTGTAATACAATGTAGAAATGATCAATGCACTTCTGCTAACAAACTGTGAAAACAGTGCTCTAAGTGGGGGGTCAGTGTTTATTTTGGCTTATGAAACAATTAAGATAAATCTTAACTGCGATAAGCAGGTTTAAACCAAATGATAAATGTTGCTAAGCAACGTGTTGCTTTTAGTGTTTGCTTGTGGTGGAAGAATACTTGGCAAATATGGGCAAGTTCTCTTTTTTTTCTTTCTCACACATCTTTGAACTTTACTAAGGACTATTATTGTGCTTAAAATAGAAGTAGGCTGTTGCTGTGAAGCTGAATGCACTTGGGTGTACCATATATATTTCATGTATGTTAGGCAATTTAGATTGTACCTGGTGTTTTTACAGTATGAGTGGACTTCCTAATTCCATCACTGTCTAAGGCTCTGTCTTCAAGGCAGTATCTACAGATAATTTTCTAGAACTGTATTCATCCTGATGTTCTAGCCCCAGCCCATCTGAGAAGAAAGGATAAATAGCTTGGAAAAGGAAGTTATGTAAGGAGACATATATATATTAACATCCTCAAGCATGTAGAGGTTCACTGCTGTTTATGGCTGAGGTGTCATTGGCCTCCATGTAGCCACTCTCTGATGCACTGAATTCCCCAAATGAACTGCAGCACCTGAAGGAGGGGTTGCTGGAGGAGTTTTTCATCTATATATACAGTGTGTATGGGGGGGAAGAATGCCTCTCTTCCTACTACCCAGCCAGACACATTGACAAAGAGAATAATTGCAGTCATGGTTTTTGGAGTCTTCAAAAGTTATTTTGTAAGTATCTGTGTTGAATCTCTTTCTGTTCATGCGGGGAAAAAATAATTACAGAATAGCAGTGTGACTTTTTTCTAAAAGGCTGCAATTTAAAAACATTTATTATGATGTACAGGATATTTTCTATAGGAGGGAATGCTGACAGTACAGCAGTTAATGACATAAAAATACCACACAGATTAAAACATGTAGTAGTATTTGCTTAAATGTTTTAGAATTTTGCTTATCTGCAAATACTTTTTAATATGCTAAGAATCAACAAGGATGTTTAGAAATATTTAAAAATGCTCTTCAGACTGATACAATCAGCAGAAATTGTACCAATGGATTATTTCACATGGAAAAGATCTCCCAGGGAGGTGCTTTTCAGTAGAACAAAGGTATTATTATCATGTGGGTAACCACTCAGTTATTTTAACTAGTCCTGTTTATTCTACGTAATTCTCATCATGAGGGCAAATAATCCATCAGCAAGCAAGCCGATTTCTGATTACCTTGTTGAAAGGCTGATGTGGTGTGTAACTATGCCCATTGTATTTTTGCCTAGGATTTCCTGGACATAAAAATGTCTTCACATTCTCTGCAGCACATGCTCAATGAGTCTCATGCTTCCAAGAAATGCCAGGCCCACTGCACGTGCACTGAGCAGACAGTCTCTGCAAAGTGAGGAAGGACGGTGCCTGTGGGACATGGTGGGATTACTGCATGTGAATAGGCCACCTGTACTACTGACCCTTCCTGAAAAGCCAGAGTAACTGTGTACGAGTTGTGCAGTAGATTTTGAAAGCTTGCCAGAGAGATAAATTGTCCTAAAAGCCATCTGTGAAGTGCATATAGAATGGGGTTGATCCTACCTGGAGGTGATGGACATGGTTATGATTTACAGGTAACCAGGTGGCCTAGCTGAAACACAGAAGTAACCAACCTGACTTTGCATTTATCACAGATAAAATGGGATTGCAGGTGTTACGGTGCTTGTAACTCCTAAATTCTGCAGTGACATCCATGAATAAATCTCTTAATGGTGGGAATATTGACCAATAACATGAGGAAAAAACAAAGCAAGATCAGAAAATGGCTGCTGTCTGCCAGTGGACTTTGTGTAGTTGGTGAAAATGCAGCTGCAGTAGCTTTACTCTAGTCAAGTAAAAAGTAGGTCAGGGAATGTGAATCAGGAAAGTAATATGGAGAATTTCAGAAAATGGCCTTCATAGTATGCAAGCATACATGAAGCGCAGTTTAAGTAGCCACCTTCTGAGGTCCCACATTTCTTCCAGAGGAGTATAGGTAACAATTAATTCTTGGTATTTTCTACGGCTTCTGTGCTTTTGAGGATTAGACTGTTCAGTATTGAACAGAATAATTTTAGGAGGTACTGTAAAGGGAACAGCCTCATACATCTGTAAGTGATTTACCTGCTCTCCTTTCATGTACTGCCACAGATTTGTGGAACTGAAGGGTGCTGGATATGAAAACTATCCCACCCCATTTTAATTGTGAGTTTGACATCAGCATGTATCTGCTTTCCTGTGCTGTTTCTGTGGACCTTCTGCATTATAATATGAGGAGAAAACGCTTCACAACAGCACATGTGAATGTAAGCTTTCAAAACTGGCTAGGACAGACTGAAAAAATTCCTGTAGATGCAGAGGTGAAAGCCTGTCATGGTTCCTCCTCTTATGGGTTGAGTTCATGTTAAGATTTTCACATTTCTGTTACCCTAACAACTAATCTCAGCTTCTGCAAAAAACAGTGCAATTCAGAACTTCATAAAACAACTGTATATTTACTCCATTTTCCAGCCAAATGTTAATGAGTATGTGGAATCTGGAACATAATAATTACTATTTTATTGGCTTAGAAAAATTATATTACAGTAGAGTGACTAAGTACTAGAGTTAGAATGGACTTAAATCTGCAGGTTTGACATTTCATTAAAATACAGTTTTCTAATGTAACAAACCATTGTGCTGACTAGAAAGGGAGATCATTATTGTAGTTGCCCACTCTGTAATGTTCAGTAAATGCTTATGTACATTTAAAATTATCTCCTATACTAGTTTTACATCTCTCACACAGATAACTACTCATTGTCATCCCTTTGCAATTTGAAAAAAATTGACCAAATAAGACATTTTGAACAGAAGCAGACAGATGTCTATACCTCTCTTTTAGAGGATTACACATTTGCATTCACATACAGAACACATTATTTCTATCTATCTTGAGTAATAGACTTTATTTTATGGTAAACCCTTGATGCCATGCAATTCATCAAAATAAGCTTATATTCATGTTTTTTTACATGCCTGACTGTTCTAGGCCCTTCTGGATTTTTCCTTGAAACTGTGTGTAGGTGTAAAATGAATTAGAATGCATGCCAAATTAAGATTTTGGTTTTAAGTGCACTTTCTTCAGTCACAAAAATGCTAATCTGAAAAGAACCAATAATCAACAGCACAGTTTTGGCCATCTCTTTCATTTTTGTCACCTTGAAATCATTAATGAACTCTGTGTGTTTGACATCTGTGTGCAGAAGTCAATGAGCCAAGCAGTGAGCTTTTGTTCTGGTTTTGACATTAGTAATTAGTAGCAGAACACTGAAATTAGAAGTTAGAAAAGTATGAACATACTTAAATTTTGGGCCAGTAGTAACAGACTCGCACAGTAACAGTTAGAAGTCTGCCAGTTTTTCTGGGTTAAATATATCTGACCCAAACTGTACATAATTATCTATGAAAACAACACATGATTTTGTTCAGAATTTTGTGATGGCTAAACAAGGAAAAATATTACTGTTTATTGATATTAGATATGTATTCCCTGTGAATAGAAACCTGCATGATTCTCCAATAATTCGGATTGCTATCTGAAAAATAAATAATCACTATCAGTGATTACACCTGACTAGTTTTTATGAAACAGAATCAGTCATGAATTTTTCATCTGGAGTGCTTACTAGTTTTTGAAATATTTGCCCAAACTGTCCATGTAAACTACCCATGCTAAATAGTTTTCTGTGTACTTGTACCTGAATATCAAGCATTTCAGCATATTATGAATAGCTAGATCGAAAGCATCAGTGAAACAGGACCCAAAAATTTGGGAAATTTTGGGATTAGACATTATTAGAAATTTCACAGGCTGGGTGATTTAATTTACTCAACCAAAAAATTTAGAACAGTTTAGCTTTGGATGCAGATCACTTGTTTATGCAGTGTGAGGATCATTTGCTACTTGTCCTTTAAGGATTATAAACCCATTGCAGTGCTGTTTATATGTCTTTTCATCACCTGTGTATAAAAGAAACTTTGTCTAGTAAGAGGATCTATAAGAAGTAGTATCGTTTGGTTTCTGGCTGCTCTCTCACTGATTTCTGATTTTTCTAAATCCATGAAACTTGAACTTTCTTAATTAATTACTTCCAGCTTCCACTTGGTATGCCTTGAATTCTCCATCTGTAAATTGGGAATGAGTGTTTGTCTTTGCAGGATTTCTAAACTTTGAGTGATGCATGCTGTCTAATTGTAATTTGTTGATATAATACTTTTTCCTGTGCATGAGATTTCTCATTTAAAAAAACATATTTTTCTATAAGAAATTGTGAAAAGTGCTATTAAAGAATAATTTCATGGTCTTCAAGCTGTAAGCACTTGCCATTCCTCCCTACATTTTTTGCAATAAATGCTGCTGTTTATATTTACGAACTCCCTTCTGTCTTGTTGGGGTGCAGATTTCTTAATGGCCCTTGAAACATGGGCTGATAACACAGACTGTGTTAAGCTGTTGATCTTTGATAAATAAAAGTCTTGTCATAAGGCAAGTTTTGAGAAGTATCTGGATTCCACACCCTCCAGGTATTCTCTAGTAGCTCATTAGATTTGTGAAACGGCTCAGTCTTCAGGAAGTGGCCGAACACCTCTGGTTGTCCCAAACTTTAGGGAACATATTGAAGTATTCTGTGCACCTGATGTCAGGTAACTGTTCACACTGAATTAACTGGAATTCTGCTCTTGGTGGGTCCGCTGGTCTGGAGAGAAATGCTGTCTCTGAATTACGGTGGATTATAAACTAATGAGACAAAGTGTGCTTTGCTTTCATAAACAGCATTACCTTCTCTGCATCTAGGAGGGGTGTTGATCATATGTCAGTGTTGGCTGCCATTTATACTTCAAAATCTTCCCCTTCATATTAAAGTGTCTGTGTTCAGGCAGTGTGAAGTGAGCCCTACCATTCAAATTATTTTGTATACGAATTTATACAGTGGTCAACAATTCAGTAATTAATCCTTGTTGGCTGGAAAAGTAGGCATACAAATATCCCCATTTCTGGAGTCTGTGAAAGTGAGACAGCTGGGAATTCTTGACTTACCAGAAATCTTAGAGAGTCCACAAATTTGGAATTGGAACAGGAATTCTTGGCTCTCCCTCGTGTTCTCAGGCAAGTAGATTGCATCTCACTGAGAAGTGTGTGAAAGCTGATAACATTATAGTCCAACTGATAACTCTCTGGGGAGATGGAAACCTCTGCCTTGAAGTTCACCAGATGTTGGGAAGTTTATATTGTATGTGAACTATGAAAAATTGTATCCTTAATACAATCTTTCCAAGTTGTGTGGAGTTATGTCACAGGTAGGAATTATGATATAGGTATTTATACACAGAAAGACTAAGTTTAAAACTTTAGCAATGTTTTAATTTTCTATTAAATTAATTCTGATTTTCTAAGACAATCTCATCTAGGTGGGCAAGCATTACCTTTTGATATAATTTATTTTTTAATTTACTTTTTAAATTTGTTTTTCTTAGCTCATGGTTTTCATTACAGTTCTCTGACTAGCTTATTCAGGTAAAATCTCTAAGTTTTTTTCTTATTTCTTAAAGATTTAAATAAAGAACAGAGGAATGGGGTAGGCCTGGTCTTGCTGTAATAGTTTTTATTTTTCTGGAAGTGCTTTTGTTAGAACCTGCTTTTTTTTCTGCTGATATATTAAACACTTTATAAACTTGAGGGTTAAATCTGGGCACAGCAAAAGAACAAAATTGCCATGAACTTCAAAAGGATCAGAATTCCCAACTAAAATTTTACAGACCTGGTAGAAAAATTATCTCTTTTGCCTTAGATTAGTAGGGGAATCTAAGTAAGCTTGAAATCTGCAAGAAGGCATTTATGCCTGTCATTAGTATATAGTCCTTCATGTTTTCTGCTTAATGTATACCTTATATCATGTCTAATGAAATACAGAAGATGCCATAATTTTAAAACAATAATACTGAAATGTTGCAGAGGTACACAAATTTATGATAAAATTTTGGATCACTTTGGGATTGTATTTCTTTGTGGCCAGTTGGTTAATTAATTTTATATGGCAGGAGCTAAAGTAAAGAGACTTATCATAAAGTAAACAATTAAAAGTCATTAATAACTCAGATAAATAATGATGTTCATGCAGTGAATTGTTGTTATCAGGCTATGTTTGAAAAAACTTATAGATGAGGATAATTTAGTGCACTAAATTCCAAAGAGGCCAGTCATCTTGTTACCAATATGGCATGGGATAAAATTGATCCCTTTTTAACGGCAGTGTGAATATTCAAATTGCTTGTTTCATGAGCTAAGTATCTTATTAAATCACAGGAATTGCGCAGCCAGAGAGAGGCGAGAAAGAGACTGCCTGTGTGAGATCAGGGCAGAGTGTTCATTATTAAACACTGGTTGCTGCTAAAATATGGTTTCCATATGGAGTAGACTACATGTAATTTATGTAAACCACATTGGTAATAGTTTTTATCAAGTGGTGCTAAACACGAGCTAAATCCAGCATAAGTGTTTATGTAGACTGTGTGTAAGTAAATTGTGGGTATTACTAGGGCTGGTCAGATATTTCAGGAAAGTATTTCCATTGCTGTCCCCATTATATACTAGCACAATTCACATCTGCAGCAATGCCTGCTTTGACTAAGATGATTTTGGAGCTTAGACAGGAAGTGAAAGAAACTAATTTGTAATAAACCACCAGTGGCACTCATCTAAAATGTAAAATATCTGTTAAACATTCTCTGAACAGGTACTCAAATATTTTAGTCTTCCTTTTGAAAAGGTGGAATAAGATTTTTGGTAAGAAGTAAAGACATAGTAAAAGCTATTTACTCAGAATTATAATGAGGTACCTAGTGATGGTGATCATAAAGAAAAACTGGAAGGGCTTTTCTGAGGGCAAGGTATGCTTTTTTAAACATTCTAAATGGCAAGAAACTAGGAAAGTATAGAAGGTGTTTATATATACTTTTGATTTGGGAGAGATTTTTGGACAAAATATGGGAAAATTCTAAGTTAGATTAAAAACTGTGCAAGAACTCAGGGAAATAAATATTCCCTTCTGAGTTTATAAAAACTTTGGTATTGTGAGGACTCCTCACAATGTTTTGTGTGTGAATTCTTTATTTGGAAATGAGTATATAGGGTTAGTTTGCTAAGCAGGTAAGACTAATTTGAAGAGGAAGTCTATTTAAAAGGCAACAGAACCACTGTTTAGATAATAGTTTAATGGATTGAACTACAAGCTCCTGGCCTCTGATTCTGCCTGTGTCATCTCTTTACAGACAAATCATTCAATACCCATGTTTATTTTTCATATTGTCAATAGTAATTCTTAAAATGTTAGGTAAAAATTCTGTTATTGGTAAAATTTTAAAATATAGAAAAAACCAAAACCATAACAAAAGGATTTCTAGGAGAACTCAACCAGGAAAAAAGCAAAAAGCAAACCAAACTAAACCAAAAAATCCCACCTCCCAAAACTAATGGCATATACACACACACACATATATATATTTATATATATGGATGTATGTGTATATATATGTGTGTGTGTGTGTGTGTGTATGTATATATCACATAGTTGTATTCTTGGGCAAAAGCACACATTTCTTGCTGAAAACCTGTAGTGTTGCACATATAAAGTTAGGAAGAAAAATCTTTGGGTTTTTTTCATATAACCATGAAGGAACAATCAAAGTATATACATACAAACATTTAAAAAATAAATAAATCAATCCAAATTATAGATTCACAGCATTCTATGGCTGCTGTTTACATACCTCATTTGAGCTACCCGTTCTATTGCCTTATGCACGTGTCCAGAGCACTGCATGTGTGTGTCATCCAGGTGACATGTTGAAGAAATAGCCTCAAAGCATCCTCTACTACCTTGGATGCTCACTCCTCTGAGAGAGAAGAATAATTATTTCTAAAGAAACTCAAGGTAAACCCAAAGGTAGATTGGTTGGTGATTTCAATATGAATCTGCCCCTCAGAGAAGCAATGAATAATACTGTCATTTTCAAATCTATGATGATTATAGTTATTTTTTTCTTAGAAGAAATAATATGATTTTCTAATATTGAATATTATCTAAGTACCAAAGGCAGCTATCACATTTTTATAGTCAATGCTGTTGATTATACTCTAGCTTAGTCAAACTAGTAAATTGTGCAATAAATTTATTCCTTCTTTTCAGATTATAAAAAGTGCATTAATAATCTGAAATTTGTATAAAACATGCAATTGCTGGAGAAAAAAATCCTGTAGTTTTCACTTCAAACAGTCTGACCACCTCTGGAAATCACAGGATGAATTTTGCCAGTGGCTAAAACACATTACATTGTATTTGAATTACACTTGATTGGATTCATGATTCAAAACTTTTTCTCAAGAAAAAGAAAATAGATTTCTCAGTTTTATTCTTCTCATAAATTCCTGTCCTTTAATTTTTTTAAAGCATCCAAATGCAAAAAAAAACTGAATTAATAAGCAACCATTAATTGAAGTCGGACAATCAGAGATTCAGTTTTTTGTTCAGGGAAGTGTGCATGAATACATTTTGCTCTTCTCAGGAAATTATAGTGAAGTGTGCTGACACATAGGGTTCTGCACATTGTACTGTAATTTTTTGAATAATTTTATGTAAATTTTAATTTCCATAAAATAGAAATTTCAGGAAAAAAATGGAAGTCAAAATATTAACTGAAAAGGTGAATCATATGGTTAGTCAGTTCTAATTGTAGTAAACTGAAGTAGGGATTTAGAATCAGCTGTACATGAAATTATAAGACACTATGCAAAAGGCATCCCTCCTATGTTGATGCTGGATATCTCTAATCATCCTCTCCAGCTCTTTCTTTGCTGCTTGACTGATTTTGTTTTCTTTTGAATTTTTAAAAATGGATGAGTGTCATTTTTGTGCTCACAGAAAAATAATGCTTGCATTAGAAGGCAATGTAAATAGTAGAGCTAATTCAGTGTTAGCAGCTTATTATTGTTATGACTATTCTTCTTTGCACTCTCCAAAGACCTGATGAAGACCTTTTCCATTCTAAGAGGAAATATATTGTATTAGTTTTTAATTTGAGGCAAACCAGTAAATCATTAAAACAAAACCACCTTCTGCCCTAGAGTTAAAAAAGGGGATTTTTAAGTGTGTAAAGAGCTCAAGTTTTTAATTTCCTTTTAACTTATGTTCGCTAAAAGGATGCACAGTTGATTTCTGATATTGCAGGGCTGATGTTAGGCTAACACATTAAAGATAATAATTTGTCTATTCTTTTCATAATCTGCTATACCTCTCCCACCCAAACCCACCCTTTAGTATCCCAGAACATCCAGTGCAGCTCTTTGAAGGGCATATGTCTGAGCTGTCTTCAGTCTATCTTATCAAGTGGGAGAGGATAGAGATGAATTTCAGCCTCCTTTGATCAATCTTCCCCATTCCACTGCTGGTGGGAGCTTCAGTTGTAGAGTAAGAACAGCATCAGGATTATGTTTGGTATAGGATGTACAATAACTTTGCTACAAATGGATTCAGAAGTTGATACACATATATCAGAAAGGGATGAATATAAATACAATGAAGGGGATTTGTTTACCCTCTGAAAATGGAGTAAGTTCAAACTTCCTTGTGGAAATCTAGAAATGAATGGTGTTCAGACCATTCATTTCTATTAAGAGCTGTTCAGAGCTCTTAAAATCATGAAGCTGTTCCATATGTCAAAGCTGACTTGCATAGTTTTTCATCATTTCTAAATACTATGATTTGAAATTCTTGTCAGTTGTTTACCTCCCTGATAACTGAGGAAGGTCTGTATAATTTAACTTGCAGGGCATGCATTACTCTGGGTATGTCAGCATGACATCACAGGTGCATTGCATAGGGAGAGATCACAGTCCATGCATTTGTATGTTAAACCATACTTAAAATAGTTTTCCTACAAAGTATGTGTATACAAAATATATAATGTTATGCTGCATTGAAGTTTGCTTTTGATAGGTAGTCTCTGAATAACTCACTTAATGGCTTTACTGCTTGGGGGTAATGCGACCATCACCAGTGTGAAACAAAAGCCTGAAAGCGCTAAACATGTTCACAGTGTTTGTGTGCACATCTAGACACTGTACAGAAACCAGTCACCACAGGTAGACAGACTGTTCTAGGTTTTGGCCTTTCTCACATGCTGCCCAATATATGTTAAAGGGGGGATGCCTCTGCTGGAAAAATCCAGTCATAGATGTGTGATGTACTGATTGCAGTATTTTCAAAAATCTGTCACAAGACAATTACTTGATCTAAATTTGTTCAAAAATTCAGAAAAAGTTTTCATTAATGTAAAATATATTCCTCTAAAAAATTTCACCTTTTGCTGTATGGTTGCTCTCTAAAATGCATATCTGTGTGAGCTGTGAGATAAAGAAATACAAGTCCGGAACAAGGCTCTTGAAGTTTTAAAGAATATTAGGATTTATATCTTGCATTTCTGCAGGAATGGAAACGTGGATTGTTTCGGGTTTTTTTGAAAGTGAGAGGGTTAGAAGCAGGCTTTCCAATGTGATACTCTGTATATTCAGTACTTGCATTTAATCCTGGATGGGGTGGGAACACCAGACCTGAATGTCACAGCATTTCTATTTCTTATGTAAAGGAAAGCTACTCTAAACCAATTGTGATTTTTTTTAAACACTGATTACTTTTTTCTCCAACCCCTCTCAGCCAGGTACAGTAGGTTTATATTAATTTTCCTACCTGAACTTTGGCATAGAAGAATCAAAAAATTGTCCCACACAAAATTTGTAAAAACCTCTGAAACACTGCTGGAAATTATTCAATAAAATATGTGGCATTTACAGCACATAAGGCAGTGTGGTGGGGTGTAGCTTTTACTGGTTTTCCTGTTGGGGTGATGTATGTAATTAGAGATTAATGAAGTAATTTGTGAGTTTCATGACCTTCCCAGATTTATTCTGATAAAATCTCAAGATCTCAAGACAGTATTCTTCCCCATACCTTTCTCCATTTGTGCAGAGCATTTTGTGCTTTTAAGTACAAATACAAATTTATGAACACTGCATGTTTTAAGTTATACACATGTCTTTTTCTGTACTTTAGTACAAGCAGAGCAGACGGGTAGATGCATACTCTGTCTCTTTAAATTTCCTGAGTCGGGCTGGTTTGACAAAGACCTCCTTATCATTTTCTTGAAACGCAGTTTCCTGAATCAGCGGATCACGCGCCCCCCCCCCCACCCCCCCCCCCCGCCACGCAACACCCAACACAAA